>JAADVN010000781.1:0-13345 GCA_023335535.1 Globisporangium spinosum | reverse complement strand
CTACGACGTGTACCTGGTTGATGAGTTTCACGCCAGCAGCAGATGCAGCGCGTGCGAACAGGACGAGTGCGAGACGTTCCGAGAATGCGAGAACCCTCGACCGTACAGGAGCGGCATAATCTTGCGTCACGGGCTGGTCAGTGTACGACTTGTTCCAGGCTGTGGAACCGAGATACGAACGCCGCGTCGAACATCTGGAAGGCGGCGACGAGCGCGATCCGAGGCGAGGGTCGTCCCGCGTATCTTCAAAGGGTGTCAGTGGGGCTCTGTTGGTTGCTACACCCACGATTGACAGTTGATTGTTCCAGTTGATTGTTAAAATCGGTTTACAGGCTCGCCGGGTTACAAATGTGTCAAATACTTCATCGTTGATCGCCTCCCTCCCAAGGTTTCTGTAATCCGATACCATCGGATTTACCCGTTTTCAGCCGAGTTGTAAATACATGCTGACAAAGCCCGTAATTACGCGTTTCTAGAGTTTTGTCGACAAGCACTCTCTGCGTAGGGGCTACTATTTACGACGGCAATGAGTACGCACCGCACTGGCGGTGGGAGAAAGTCGCCGCGCCATATAACGAGACCAGCAAGCAGCACGAGGAGGTGGCGACGCTCTGTGTGTGTGTGCGTCTGCGCGTGTGTGTGCATCTATTGCTCTCTATTGTAGATACAGGGCTGCAGGGTGCGCTTTTTCGCGTGGTCTTGTGGGTGTATATAGGTTGAGACGTCGTCGATATGGGCGTGATCTCGGTCGGCGCGTCGCTCGGCGTGAAGGACGATGGCAATGCGCATCCGATCATTACAAGCGCGCCGCTACCTTTGCCCACGCGGCGAAGGGCAGCAGCGCGCTCACCTGCAGGCTCCAACTCTGCGTCCGTGTCGCCGTCGGCAGTGAGTGCGCGTGCGTACTACGGTGCACCATCGTCGACATCGTCAGCGTCATTGTCGTCGTCACTGTATCACCAGCCGTTCGCGAGTGGGGGTAACAGCAATGCGGGCAGCGAACAGCAAGCGAATCGAAAGAAGCCACTGCGAAGGCGCGCTACAACAGCGACGCCGACTAGCAGCAGTAGTGCTGCGACAAGCTCAATGACCTCACTTGGTGCAACAATGATGACACAAGCCAGCAGTTCGACCAGTGCGATTGACAGAAATAGTAGTAGAAGCTCGCACCAGGACCAGCAAGCCGAGATGGGTCAGTGGCAGGTGACGCGAGTGGTGGCTGTGCCGACGAGTTGCGATCCGCAGGTGCTGCTCCCGCATGTGATTGGGAACCGCGGCGCACGCATCAATGCGATTATGAGCCAAGCGAAGTGCATCATCGTGCACAGAAAGCGCGATACGCGAAGCCAGGAAGCGAATGGCAGTAGTGCAGGCTTTTCCATAAGCTTCCAGGTGTCGGCGGATACGATCAAGCGGGTAAAGAGAAAGCGCGCGCGGTGGTGTGTTCGCTTTGCATTGCCATTGAAGTAGGAAAGAGTGACGGTGGTTGTGTGTTGCTTGTGGGTTTACTTTCTTCTTCGATTTAGGTCGATCACGGTGCAAAATTGCTGCGATCTGCAATTGAGAATGCGGAGCAGTTGACGCGTGGGCGGATAAACAACAGCACAAGCTTACGAGTCGATACCAGCAGCAGCAGACAACAGACAAACATAGAGTTCGAGAACTCCAGGCATGCTTCGCAACGACGAAGACTGAGCGGTGACCTTGAACCGGATAGTATCAGCAGCAGCGCTGACGCCGCGATGTCCAGGAAACGCACGCACGCGGATGCACGTGGGGGCAGTGATGACATTGTGAATGCGAGTAAGCGGATACATCGGACCCACGAAGATGCTGCTGCAGCTGCCAGTGACGAGTTGCTAGATGTCGACGAGTTCCGAATACGACTGCAGCGAAGCGCCGCGATCTCCAAGAAGTTCGCGCAAGAAGCTGCTCGCGCGCAATTGCAGGCGGCGATCGAGAAGCAAAAGTATGTCGCAGTGCTCCGCAAAGCCGAGGCGATCAAGCACAAGCGGCGCGTCTCGGATCTGGTCGTGAAAGCTCAGTGCACTGTTCTCGCGTCGCCAGGCTCGAGTTCGTCCAAGGCATCCAAGAAGAAGCGCGTGAAAATTGAACAGCTCAGCTCTGTGCACGACGCGTGTTGGTCGAGTAGCTCGAGTTTTCGCCATGTCCTCGCTCCAGATATCCGAATACCGAGGCTTCTCAAGAGAGAAAGTTCGGCTCCACCACCATTGTTGTTATCTGGACATGCAGTGAAAAAGTCCACGATGGACGACGACTTGGTGGAGTTATTTAAGAAGATTGAAGCGTTCAAGAGGGCGACCAGCTCGTCGTCACAGACTCAGGCTCGTGAACAAGACACCGCGGAACCAGAGGATGGTCCAGATTTTGAGTTCGATGCTCCGTCAAGTGACGCTGTAGAGTCGTCGCCATCCATCGCCCCAGTTCCAGTGTCCAGTGTTCAACGAGAGACGCGGGCATTAGCTTCAAGCAACGGGCACAAGGAGGCGCAGTCGCAGGAGAACCGCCGTGAATCGTTCCGCTCTACGTGGGATATTCCAGGCTTGACCCGAGATTTGAACCTCGTGCAAGACTACTCGGAAGAGAGCGATTGCAAATTGCTGCAGCTCGTCGTGGGGGAGAGGCAGTACTTTTACATGGAGCCACTGTTGCTCGACCATAGCATGGAAGGCCAGGAGACATTGAAGCGATGGATCCTTACCGAGCACGATGTGCAGCTTGTCTGCAGCTTCCTCTCTGAGAACGATCAGTACGGGAAGCAGGTCGTGCAAAGTATCAACGACGCGAAGAAGTCTGAGTCTCCAAGCTCCCCATCCGAGTCCTCGGAGCTGTTCGAGTCGTCCAAGAAGATCCAGTGGAGTGCGGTGCAACGTCAGCTAGTGAACTTGCATTCGCTCACACTCGCTGCGCATTTGCTTGGGTATCACTACCACGCGATACAATCCCTTCGTGATGGTGTCAGTAGTGCCTCAAGCAACAAACAACCAGCGTCTGCATCGTCTGGACGCGATATCCTCACGGACGAGACACTCAAGTCGGATTTGTTCAAGTACATCCTTCGTCCAATTCGGTCCTCAGCCATCGAGTCGAGTCTGTTGGACTCGCTGCCAATTTCACTGGTGCGTGAGACTGTGGAGCACTGTCCAGAGGTGCTCAATCACGTACTCAACTGGAAAGAAGAGGAAGATATCCCGGTCGACGTGGCGCAAGACATCCAGAGCGCGAAGGCAGCGAAAGACAGCAGTGCGTACCTGCGTTGCTTGATGGACCGACTGTCCGTCCACGTGTCGGAACTTGATGCTGTCTTAGTCTCACTTGGTGAGAAAACGCGAAGGAAACTGGATCAAGGGACCGAAAGCCCTCAAGACCGAGATAATGTGATCTTCCTCACGAACCAGCTCAAAGGCGTGATGACGAAACTCGTGGTAGAGAATATCAAGCTTCAGCTGCATAAATGGGCGACCGTGTTTCTCGAGAATTCGTGCTCGTGGTTTGATTCAGACTTCGAGGACGGGTATGGAAGCGACGGTGACCGCACGTACGACAAATTCACGTGCCTCCAAGATGCACTGTTTGTGTGGCACAATCAGAAGGTTCTCTACTCGGCGAAGGATGATCTGGCTGAGATGGAAGAGACCAAACCTGTAGTGAATGGAGACGGTGCGTCGGAGCTGAATCCGAGTCACCCACGAGCGATTGATGGTGTTGAAGCCGTCGCGACATCGAAGCAGAAGTCTCAGCCTGGCGATGATGATCCAGCGAGCACACAATCAACACCCGAGACTGGTGCTCTCGCTGACAGTACAGCGACATCTATAGCTCCGAAGATACAGGCGGTGCCTGAAGTCACGCCGTCCGATAATGAGCTCGCACTGCTGAAACGCCTAACTCCAGCAGACATGCTGGACAAGTTGGCGAACCATTTCACGATGGAAGACCTGACCAAGCATTTTATGGCTCTGCAGAACCTGAAGAAAGCGCGAACGCAGTTGTACGAGTCGTTGTACGCTACGAAGACGCTCATGGACGTGATGGGTCGCTCTGCTCCCTGGAGAACGCATGTGAAGAACTCGAACGCGCTGAAACGTGAATTGACGAAGCAAGGTGTGATTGAGAAGAAGCTTCTTTTGCACCAGTGGGCGTTCTTTTACAAGCGGCACCAAGGGAAGCTTGCCAAGTCTCCTCAAGTTACAGATCAACCACAAGCCACTGAACCTGGTGCTGAAGGGACGGCAAACGAAGGGAAGCGTAACACAAGCGTCGAAAACGAGGAGAGGTGCATCGACTGGACGGGCGTGTTTGATGCGAACGATTCAGCGGATGTGGTTGTGATGAAGAAACTGCGACACGAGCTTCAGGTGACCAACTCGAGGCTGGCGAAGTGTGCCAGTTCAGGCGATGCCCAAGATCCATTGAACACAGAGCACCGAGCTCTTATGAGCGAATGCAACGCGCTCACGAGGTCTTGCGTTGCAGCGCTGAGTAAGTTTCTGGGCGAATCCGTTGACGACGAAGTGGCCGCGCAGATCCACGCTACTTTCGAAGTGAATACCGCCCCGCGACGTCGAGCGCGGTCTCGCTCGGTGATAAACCCTGACGAGGTCCGATCGACAAGCGAGTCTTCTGACAAGCCGAATTCAAAAGGCGAAAACGAGCAAAGTGGCCCAGTAGTTCCTGATCCCTCAAGCGCGGGTCCAGCCTCTGCTAAAGGTCACACGACAAGCAACCTAGGCGATGCTGGCATTGAGCAAATGGAGATCGATCAAACGGGAGCGCTGGATCCCACCAAAGGCGCGGCATCCACTCGTGTCGTGAAAGGCGCGACTGAGATCAGCGATGTTGGGAACTCCAACAACAAAGGCGAGAAAGGTGAGAAGCCCGCGGTCGTAATTCCAACTACTGTGGGACCAAAGACCACTCGAAAGAGTCCAGCAGCACGCACACAAAGTCGAGCAAATCCTGCACCGTTGCGAATGGGCTGCTCTGGTTGTCGCGATCTACGCCGCCGATGCACCGGATGCTTTGGGTGCTGCTTGCACTGCGTGTGCGTGAGCTGCGGCTGCCGTATGTGCTGCTCGACGCGTTTCTCCGCAGTGCAAAAGACGCTCGCGATGCTCGTGAGCTGCGTCGAGGCGAACGACGGGTGTAAGTGGGTTCAGGCGAAGCCTCGCTCGAACTCCCTATCAAGTGATACAGACAGCTCAGTGCGAAACGAGCAGTTCACCAGTCGTATTTGTGGCATGCTTCGCATCTGCTTCAAGTGTTTGTACTGTGGAGCTCACTGCACGTGTCCTCGTCCGACCGTGACGAGAGCGTCAGGCGCTCAGGCGCGCTTTGGACTTCGTGGACGACCTGCAGCGACGCGGAAAGAGCGGCGATTTAAGGCCAAGTTGGCACCGACGCAGAGAAGGACGCCAGCCTCCAGCGATGGGTCTGCGAACGATCAGGAAACCCCAGTGCCAGTAGCTAGTCCGACGAATCGACGGGCAGCAGCTTTTGGGACTGCGGGTACATCAGTGGACGACAACAGCAGTACTGCCACGTCAGCAACTTCAGCAACTTCAGCAACTTCAGCAACAGCAGCGCCTCAATCAAGTTCTGAGCCACTAAATGGAGGAGGAAGTGCTGACGCGTCAAGTGCGATGCCGAACCGTGCAGAAGACACAAGTTTTCCACCGTCACAACCACCGCCTCGTTTCGTGAAGAAAGACCAGGGCAAGAACGAGCAAGAGGATCTGTTCCGCGCGGCGCGTGTGCGCATGAAGCTACAGCGCAACACCTTTTCCAGGCTGCACACGCTCTATGGCTCGATCCCAGCGAACACGTTTCTCGACGGCGAGATGCTCTGGCAGCCCGAGCGCATCCGCATGATGTGGGAGCGGAAGGATTTCTTTGGCGTGCTGGGGGTGCCTCGTGACGCGACAACGCAGCAGATCAAGCGGCAGTACCGCAAGCTCGCGCTCAAGCTGCACCCGGACAAGACCATGGACGTGGGACATGCGAACTCAAACGGCAGCAACGAAGGCGGTGGGGGCGGCGATTACCACAGCAGCACTGCGGATGAGCGCGTCGAGGCGTTTGTCGCAGTGACGCATTCGTACAAGCTGCTCTCTGGGGATCCTGCGACGATCAACAGCAACATTTGGAAGCCCACCATGTAAATAGAAAATCAACCCACACACTGAGCAGTTTCGCGCGTCGCTTTCAGCCTGAAAGCCCAAACCTGAAAGCCCGAAGTCTGAAGCATCTTCTTGCGGTGGTGGCATTTGGTGAAAAGTTGCGCGCGGCTCTGCTTGAGCTCATTGAAGTGAAGTATCCGTAGCTCTTCGCGTCGCGCGTGACCTGATCTTCTCCACAAAAAATAGCAGATGGACGTGAACCGCATCTTCTCGGCCGAGCAGATCACTGTGCCGCCAGACCTGCCGCTCGTGATCAAGGACTGGACGAAAGTGGTGATCCGCAAGAGCCCCGAGGACCTGTTGCGCTTCTCGCTCCAGTGGTTCCAGGACAAGGCGGCGCTCGTGTCGCAGCGGAAGGCGGCGGAAACCCAGATCCGGCGCATGCGGCAGCTCTTCGAGACCTACGACGTGGACGGCAACGGCCGCATGGAGGCGAAGGAGCTCTCCAAGTTCCTGGCGGACGACCTTGGTATGCAGCTGAGCGAGGACGAACTGGAGGAGCTCGCGATCGACCTCGATGCGGACGGCACGGGCTTCATCGAGCTCAGCGACATCATCCAGCGGTACTCGACGCATCGCTAGACGAGGAGATTCTTTGCTCAGCAGTGAGAGGCAAGGAGGTTTGTAAATTTGTATTGATTTTGCTTGTTTATTACGCTGCCTTCTTCCTACGACGTTGTTCATGATTAACGATCGCCACAGCCTCACGCAATCTCTGCCGTCGACGACAACACCAGCAGTCGCCTTCACCACCGCCACTGTCATCTTTACTGGTCTTCCACATATTTTACCATCACTGCTACTACGCTTAGCTGCCGCGCCGTCGTCAACTGTAGCCGTCAGCCTCTCGTGTGCGAGGGTCGACGCACTTGAATTCTTGACCCAGGACCCCAGCAAACCTGTGCTCAAACTCAGCCTCTCTTTTCTAAACAGCACTAGTTGGGCTATTCGGTCGCGACTGCCTCTGCGACGGACGCGGCGGCTGCGGACTTGGAGTCGCTCTGCCAGATGCGGATCGTGCCGTCCTCGGAGCCCGTGGCAAAGCTCTCGCCGCGCGGCGCGTAGCGCAGACATCGCACAGGGCCGTGGTGGCCCTTGTGGCACTCGAGCATCTCGCCCGAGTTGTAGTCGAACACGCGCACCCACGTGTCGGAGCCACCGGCGATGAACTTGTCGTCGCGTGGGTGCAGCGACGCGCCACCTTCTTCTGCAAACGAGATCGGCATCATGAACGAGTTGATCAGCGCAAAGCTGTTCACCACGTCATAGAAGTACACCTGAAGCATAGATATATACGCATTCGCAGATGATTTACCCACAGTCAGAACTCAAAGATTCGTAGCAATAAGGATCCCCACGATACACAGAAAAGGCAAGCAAACATACCTTCTTCCCAGCCGCGACCGTGAGCACCGTGTTGTTGCGCGACGCCTCCATGTCCATCACACCGCCAGCGTCGACCTTGAACTCCTGCACTTTCTCGCCCGCATCGATATTCCACACCGCGATAGTGCCGTCCACCTCGCCTGTCACTGCGATCTTGTCGTTGATCACCACCACCTTGCGGATCTGCTCTTTCGTCTGCAACTCGAGCGTTGGTGGCGTCGGCGGCACAAAAATCCCTGTGCGTCCCTCGGCCTTGTAGTGCTCCACGAGCTCCTTCACACTCAGCAAGTCGAACACGCGCAGCAGCTTCTCGTGGCCTGCAGTGAGCAAACGCGATCCGTCGGGCGTGAACTCTACACTCTTGACAATGTGCTTGTGCTCGAAAGTCGTGATCACATCGCCCGAGAGCGCGTCCCAGAGCTTGACCGAGAAGTCGGCCGAGCCCGTCGCCGCGTACTGCGCGGTGGCGTCCACCTTAGCGCTCCAAACCGCACCCTTGTGTCCTTCAAACGTGCCGATCCAGTCGCCCGTGTCGGCTCGGCGTAGCATCGGGAGCTTGTCGTGGCACGCCGAGATGAGGAAGCAGCCGTCGGGCGTCACGGGGCTGTACTGCACTTCGGCGAGCGGCCGCGAGTGGCCGGGGCACACGACGGGGATCTGGCGCAGTCCGCTGCGGGAGGACGGGGAGAGCGGTGGCGCGTCCATGGCTGATACACAGACAGAGGTTGATAGAGAGAGAGCGAGCGAGCGAGAAGGGACGGACGGAGGATACACGAAGCTACGGGCTTGCTTCGGGTCGCGAGGCTTTTGAGAGTGAGTCGTGCGGCAAGGATGGAAAAAGGGAAGAGGAGAAAGTATGTTGTGAGTTGATAACGAGATGAGGGAAGCAGTACTCGTTTTGTGTTTGTGTGTATGGGAGTGTGGGTGTGGAGAGTGTCGTGAGTGATATGGGGATTATAGAGAGAAATGAGGGGAACAAAAAAGATTGTTGTGTAATGATGTGAAGCAAAGATGGCCATTTCGTATTTATAAGTACTGCTGCTCATGTCAACGATGGCGTTGAAGGCATTGTACAAAACAGGTTTCACCTGGCTTAAACGTGTATTTGAATACAGACACATATTGTAAAACTGCAAGCTGAAGGTGATTTAAGCCTGTCTTTAACGACCTCGATGTGCTGTTTCAGGGTCGTTGACGTGGGCCACATATTTTGCACTCACGTGCACTCCGCTTTAATGACTGCTGATCTTACACCTGTAATTTGCCTTTTTCTCGTTACAAACGTCCAGTTAGAACCACCATAGATTTGCTCCGAACTCTTAAAATAATATCACAGATGAACGAATGTTGCGTGAAGGTGACGCCAAGGGGGATGGCTAATAATCTCATCATCAAGTGTCTTTTGGTGCATGTACCTCAAATGGACTGGCTTAACATCAACTATCCTCCCAAGTAGCGACTTCAAGTAGCCCAGCGATGCATGCACTACGTACAGCTCCATCGACTCTACATAGGGACGGCGAACACCTGGATGCCTCCACCTCAGGGAATCCCAGTCTACTGCGTGTCTGTGCGGCAATGGACTGAACTGAGAATCCCTGAGTATATCTGGGAAAAAATATGGACAGGAGCCTGTTTCAGCGTGCTTTCGCTTGACCCCAGGTGTGGGAGGGAACGCGAGCAAGTGATCGATGTTTTTCAAATGCAAATGCTGTAATTACCAAGACTTAGCTTACTTCTGTATCCCCATGTGCACATTTGAAGTATTAAACACCCAAAAAGAGGTTGGGGACGTTGGAATTGGTCGTCATCACCTCGTGGAGGAGGATGCAGAAGAGCGCGACGACTGTAAGGTCCACTCCCGCTGCGACGTCGACGTCAAGGCCCTCGAACGTGTCGTCCGTGGCGCCTGTGATGCCCGTGATAGTGCCAATCGCTTCGCAGGATGACTTGCCATGCTTGACCCACATGACCGCCTTGTGTAGCACTCGGCTACCCTCCATATCCACCAGGAGCTTCTCGCCTGACGCCCGCAGGACCTCGGAGTGGACGTGCACGGTCTGACTCATGTCGATCTTCCACGCGCGTATCTTGTGCAGCAGCTTGTGCGGCTCGTCGCGATACTTGATCAAGTAGTTCTTGCGGAACTGATCTTCTTTTCGCATCATCACCACGGGCTGGTTGCTGCCGTCCACGAGCATCTTGTCGGTCCAGTCGGGGAAGTACTTCTCGTTGTAGCGGAAGAGCAGCTCGCCGGTCGCGTGGTCGAACACGGAGAGCGCGCCGTTCACTTTCTCGACTCGCAGTTTTGTCGCGCCCAAGAGCACGAGCGGCCTGGCGTCCGGGTGCAGCACGACGGGCTCGTGCGACTGGGAGACGAGCGTCACGTTCTCCAGGGGACGGGACGACTGCTTGTTGCCCATGGTACCGGAGGATGCCGACGAGCGAACGCTTGGTAGGTGGGTGGGAGGAAGACTGAAATCGTTTGGATGCTTGGGCTCAAATTCGGGAATGAGAGATCATTCGTCCATCCTGACAAAGATATTGCAAGTGGTGTACCCACAATAGCAGTCCGAGTACACTGATAGTATTACCACAAAATATCCAGTGATATTTTGTTTTGTTTTGCACCTGAAACAACACGTCGAGATCTTTTGACATAAAGTTGAAATCAACACTGCAACACTCTCTGCACAGCGTGCGTGTGGGTATACTTGGTATCAGGTACGGCTGATCATGTACTTGCTCTCTCTCTCACTTACACTATTGCTCCCAAACTTCAAGAGCTCATGACGAAAGCATTTGCGTCGACCACCACAATGGCGGTCACCCTCGTGCTTGAACTTGCATCTTCGATGCGCGTGCCCTCTGGATCATCACTGTAGCTGGCCTTGCCGTGCTGTCGCTTTCGCTACCCTCGTACTCTGACGCGTACGACAACTTGCGCCTAGACATCGAGCCCTTCAGCTACGAATGACGGCCCTAACACATCGCGAGACTGACCAGAAAAATCTCGCTCTACTCCCCGCTGGTTTTCTGCTCCGAGATACTTGACTGGATGCTCACTCCTTTCCTTTGCTCGAGGTTGCCAATGACATGAAACACTTTGGATCCGCGTTCGCACAATGTATGTCGCCCACAACGGTCATGGAGTCTTCACAACACTCCAAAGCCCTCTGTCGCGCCTGCACACCAGGTTTAACACTTCCTTCATTGTGCGTTGGCGCAGGAGTCAATCTCACACTGCTAAGAGTGTTCGTATTGTCGTCCGAAAGCCACACTCGGTGCACGACCCACGATCTCCTGATCCAGAGAGCTCTCGCGCATTAAGCGGCGGATCTTGCAAACACCACTTCTCGCGTACCCTTGGTGGGGCCAACAGATCAAAATGAACGGGCGGCTCATCTCTTCGTCAACCATTGCACATTGGTTCTATGCCGTAGCTCATCAACACAGCGAATCGCGGCTGTTTGTCTCTTGCAGGTCGTCACCTCCAAGCCTCGAGTCTGCCAGAAATGCACTCGCAGCTCGACTTCCTTCTCGCGGGCTTTGACCTTCAAGATCTCGATCAAGCTCCTCCTTCTTGAACGGCTTGAGTGACGTGTGTCACGTGGACGAATCGCTCGCTGGGGATATCGCTCAGCTTTTGCTCGTAGTCAGCAACGTCTCCATACGGCGACCACTCTTTGCGATCAGCGGGGGCCCAGTGCTGGGAGTCTCTGTGCCTCCCTTGGATAAACTCAGTGCTGCGGAATTTGGATAACTTTGACTAGCGACCGCAGAAGCTTTCTTGATCCAGGCTACGCCATTGTGGAATAGCCGCTCTGCTGCACGATGCCAATCCATGCAGCACAGATTCCAATGAATGCACATCACAACACACGGCTGGGAATGCCGAGAACTGAGTAGAACCACGTACCATCGTCAGGTGCTGTCACGCGCGGCGCTGCTGGCAATTGAGCTCCTTTTCTCGCGTTATTCCAACGCCCGCATCTCTCGGTCTGTTCAACACAATACCAAACACAAGTGATGAGATTAGTATCGAACAAGAAAAGACAAAGACTAACGAACCCTGAGCTGCTCGCTCAGCGATGCTCGTGAGGCTCATGAGGCTCATGTGCATGTTCGTGGGGCGTCGGCGCTTGGTCGCGGTGGAGGTCGACTCTCTCGATTCTCTCAACGAGGTGAAAGCTCGGCTTCACGACTTCCTGAAAGTCTCGTGAAGCATCAACGAGCTGAGGGTGTACCTCGCCGAGAAGCGCAGGTACCGCGCCTGGTCCCGAGCGGACGAGGAGGAAGTGGACGACCTGCGAAGCGGCCGCGAGCCACCGAAGGACTTCAAAAAGGTGTACCTCGGGAGGGGGAATGAGCTGGACGCGAACGAGTGGATCCAAGATTTCATCCCCGAGAGGTTCGCCCGATTACCAGGCGAGGTACACCTCTTCGTTGTCGCCCCAAGTGGCTCGGCCGTCCGCCCGTCACCGCCACAGCTTGTCAAGGACAACCCTCTACCGCGTGCATCTGCGCCGAAGCAGTCGTGTACGGTCGTGATGAATGTTCGTCCCCAACGGTGCGCGGTGACTGGCTGCACGAAGGTGAGGATGTTTGGCGGCTTCTGCGCTCGTCGCGGCGGTGGCAAGCGCTGCGGCTACGACAGTTGCAAGACTGCTGCCAAAAGCGGTGGCTTGTGCTTCAGCCACGGAGGCGGAACACGCTGCGCGATGCCACAGTGTTCCACCAAGGCAGCGCACAAAGGCGGGATGTGCGCGCGTCACTGGAAACGCAGTCCGGCTTACTAGTGCTGCAGCAGTGCTGAAAGTTTGCATCCACACCGCTCGATTGACGAAGACTCGCGCAGGTTGCTCTGTCATAGCCAAGAACAACAGGTATTTGAGAAACTCTAGTCAGGCAAAGTTCATAGTGAGATGATGTTCCTGATCATAATGTTGACGAGTCAAGCAGAGAAAGTAAGACAAGGTGAACCACAGCCTTGTACCTCGTACCTGAGCCGTCGCTCGATTGCGTTTGAAGCAAACGACGCGCTTCTCATTGAGTTCACGACGTCCAACCACATTTGACGGTGGCGCTTTGGTTTCATCTCGCTCCGGATCTCCAGCAATCGGACGGTCTTGAGTCCACTGACCACTGAGTCTTCTTCATTCGCGAGACACCGATTGCCACGCACATGACGCCATCCTGCACATCCAGATGCCAGAGCTGCTATGTCTGCGACGAAAGACTTCGCTGGTTCGCTTGGCGTGGACGACGTGGAGGCGCACAGGTGGCCGTTCTGCGAGTTGTGTCGAACGAAGCGTCTGACTGCTGACTGCTGATCGCCCGCTCTGGCAAACCAGCGTGCTCTTGGCAGCGGCGCTGCTCGTAATTGCCACGTGCACGCACCACAATCGCGGCTGCTTTGCTTGCGATTGGGCATTTTGCTGATCGAACCAATCAAACAAACATCCGATTGACTGTCCGAATTAGTTGGGCGCTCAATCGAGCCACTCGTGTGATTATTGCCGGACTTTCAGTGAGCACCTGCTGCGCGAGCATGCGTGCGATTCTAACCAGTAGACGCACAGTTCAGACTCTTATGCTTAGTTGCGGTTGGCCCTTCGTTCATTTCCCAATCTGAGCTCGAGTTCCACCAGCTTTGCTCCACCACACCACCACCTTCAACACCAGCAGCATGGACATCACCGACACGCTGCTGCCACCTGGTGCACTTTGCGACTTGCCACCTCTGATATTGCTGACGT
>JAADVN010000780.1:0-13359 GCA_023335535.1 Globisporangium spinosum | reverse complement strand
GAAAGTGAGGTGAGAAAAGATCTGTTCATCGCCGCCCGCGCCAGTTCAGCCGCCATTCTCCATTTCGTCGTCCCAGAGCGCAAGCAGTCCAGGAACACCGGTGCAGGCGTGGATGTCTTTTTGCCATGACAGATAATGATGCGGACACGATGTTAAAGCGTTGTCGTTCGTTGAATGATGTTATTGATGATCTAGAGGCAACTCCATGTCCTGTGCCAGTGCAGCGTGTTGAACCCCGAGTCATCGATGTTAAATCATTGATAGGACGGGGCGATGCGCGCTGGCCTGATCTGCCCGACACGCTCTCAATGCCGTCGCCAGACTCTCCTGCTCCAGCGCGTGACTCGTGTGACTCGCGTGACTCGCGCGCTCTTCTTGACACGCCTGCTCCAGCGCGTGACTCGCCTGCTCCAGCGCGTGACTCGCCTGCTCCATTCGACCTGCTCATCGAACTCGACATACAGCAGCGTCACGAAGAGCGTGCCGTGCAACTGCTGGATGAATACGCAGCATCACAGATTGTCGAAGAGGACGAGCGTGTAACACGAGAGGGCTTACGACTTGCAGTCAAAGCCTATGAACAAGTGTCCAGCGATGAAGAAGCTGTGACTAGATGGCTGGCTTCTGAAAACGACAGCCGACCTCAAGAGCTGTACAGTGTTCAATGAGCGCGTTATCTTAGCAAACGAAGATCCAGTTCCGGACACCAGCACGAGTATCCAGCGAAGCGCGGTGGAGATTCGTCTGACGCGCTCGTGGTCGTCAGGTATCCAGGCATCGACACTGAGTTCAGTGTGCGACGGTTCGGCATTCAAGAGATGGACGCGCTGCATGGGAAGGTGTCGAAGTTTCGTAGGGCATGGCTTCTCGACTATCACGCAGAGCTACGTGGGTACTGTGGTGAAGGCAAGCGCGGGTCCAACATTCGTCTGTACTGCGCTGATCAAATCTATCGCGCTCAACTCGCTGACGTGTACGAAGAATTCTACTATGTGGACCTCTATTTTCGATACAAGTTCTACTCTGGATACGGCAAGAAGCAACCTGACATCGAGCCGTCGCACCGCTATCAAGCCTGGCGTGCTTTTGTCAATGCGTACATCAAAGCGAACATCAAGGAAGCAAATGCGTACGAGAAGTCTCTTCAAGATCGTGAAGATCGCTTTTACAACACATCAGTTCCCGGTGTTGCCATGAAGATTCATGAGCTGTCGTTGAAGATGCGAATGTCGTGCACGGTGCCGGTCGACGTCGAGTGTCCGTCATGCTACAGCCTGTCGGGGAGAGCAGCTATCGGAGCGCGACCGCCGCCAGATCTCGCTGTTCTTCATGCTCGGCTACAAGATGTTTTAAAGCAATGGCGGACTACGACTCCTGCGCCGATTGAACATGAAGTAGTCGGTCGACTAGAAGACGAGGTCGCCAAGCTACGTGCGGATATCAAGTTACAACACGAAGATAACGGTCGACTAGAAGACGAGGTCAACAGGCTGCGTGCGGATAACATCAAGCTACAAGCGCGCAATGAGTCTCTGCAACCGAACATCACTGCCGAGGTCGCTGTCCAGTTATCGCAACACTTTTACAGTATGGCAAGCAACATGCTGAGTAACAACAGTTCATGTTAGATGTTAATTTATTGTAGCGTTCACCACCATCTCATTGAGTTTTGTATTATCATACATGAGCATCCATTTTCATTCAGACACAAAAAAGAAAGAGTTGTTACGCGTAGTAGATTTGATTAGTCGTCGCGGTGTACTTCACCAGTGAGACGATCAATGTCCATTTCACGTTCATACGCAACGAGTACAAGGATGTTGATGCCCTGAGCAGAGGTGTTCACGCCACTAATTTGAATAGACTGAGGAACGTCCTTCTCAGTGATACGACTACAGTCGGCAATCATGATACGATTGGCATATGCCCAGGTATCACTGTCAATGAGACCGCAGTTCATCTCATCACTGAGATCACCATTGATCGCACTGAGCTTTGAGAACTCACTGTTGAAACTTTCGTAATCGTATTCGTGTGAAGAAGCAAATACGTTCTTGTTACCGATTTGAACATTGAAATTGCGAATACTCGCACCAGGCATGCAAGTCCAAGGAGCTGAGTCAAACGGAGACTGGAACTGTTCTACGTTAATAGCAGTGGCAAAATGACCTTGACCTGTTTCAGCAAATGGAATTAGAGCTATGTACTTGACGTTCTTGAGCGACGCGCTCAACTGGAGACTGAATGCTGCGTTGAGCTGTCCATCTGGTGAAGTAACGCTATCACCGGCACGCTTTTTGAAATACTGCGAGTAGCAGTCCAAGTAACGAACAGTCTTCACAGGACGACTAATGATTGAGGATGGATTAACGAGATCATAGAAAGGCATATAGAGACGCGTTGTGGTGTACGGGAAGTAATTGCCCGAAGATGTCATTTCGGTGAAAGTATTACGGAGAGCACCGAACGAAAATGATAGAGTAGAAGCAGGAGTTGAGGCAAACACACCACTGAGCGGATTTCCAGTTGCAGTAGATGCAACCACAATCGGTACAGTCTGACCGCTAGCCATGGTTACCGACGACAAACTCATAGTATTGCCAAGTCCTGAAACAGCAACGGTACCGGTGTTGACACGGAGACGAAGCTTGATCTGAGGGTTTGCAAGGAGGTCAAGCTCCTTGAAGATAGGATGAAGATCGACTAGACGAATACGAAGCATGTAGTACCACTCAGCTGCAATAGCACCAGCAGCTGCAGCGGGGTATTCCCTAAAGCATCCTTTTCCGTTCTGCTGAGCGATATTCTTACCAGCTGTCTTGCCAAACGAAGCCCAGCCCCACGAAGGCGTCGAGTCAGTAGCATCAAGAACCACAGGGGCCGATGTGATACGCTGGAAGAATCCCATGTTCATGTTGTATTGCTCCTGAGTTTGTCCCAACGTAGCATCAATAGTACTGAGAGGTCCAATTTGGTTGTTAGCATATCCATCACCAGCTGACGATGACGTAGATGAGAAGTTGATCGATCGCCAGTCATCTGGGTAGAGATGACGATCAGCAGCATGTTCGATTACAGTAGCCTGAGCAGTTTCAGTCTGAGCTCGGAGATTGTTCCAGAAATTCTTATACTCTAATTCTGAGATGATCTTCTTACCATTAAGCTCGACTGAAAGAGAATCAATGACGTTAGCAACATTACACTTAAGCGAAGCAGCAAAGTGCGTTAGTGGAGAGGTTAGAGCTGTAGCTCCGGTGTTCTTCGCAGTAACAACATATGGGAGACAAAGGTATCCTTCGCGAAGAGAAGCAAAGCCTTGACTTCCATTGAGTTGGTTCGTAGCATCGATAGTGATGAGATCAGAGTTGTAAGAGCCCTGGTTGCCATCTACGACGTAGACAACACTCTTGCCCTTGCTAACCTTGACCACAGGGTCAGGCTTTAGGGAGCTTTGAAACAAGAATTGATCGCTGAGTTGAACAGTGTCAGACATGGTTGGTTTGTATTATATTCATAGTGATATATACATCTCGAAAAAATAAATAAATGAGTCACCTCATCAAACCAGTGACCTCTGATCACGATTTGATTGAACTCGCAAAGATACTCGGTGTTCACCTCAATGGAATACTGGCGATACAAGAGATCGAGAAGGCACTACCGAAGAAGGGATCGTATCTCATCTTGTTGCGCGATAGGCCTGGAGTTGGTCATTGGGTGTGTATTAACAATAGTACTTACTTTGATCCCATAGGTGTCGGACCACCTAAGGTTTTGGGAGCTCTGAAGTACAACGAGTTTCAGTACCAGGGCGCGTACTCTGAGTATTGCGGAATATGGAGTATGCTGTGGTTGTACTGTCCTCAACGAAAGCAGATGGATCTGTTGAAGGGATTCACCAATCTCGACATTGATGTGATTTAATTTATTTCATGAACTTTCTTATCCTTCAGACAATATAAGTACTCTACAATGGTTTACAAACGCGTTACTCTTGACATCACGCCAGCCCAGCTACGTAAGGCAGCTGATGGCAAGCAAATCACACTTACAGCTACTCAGCTGAAGGGTTCTGGGGCCACTTTTCATGTCCATCCAGCTAACCATGAGAAGATCATGAAAGCCAAACGCACTGGTCGCGGTACTCGTGTGTATATTGCTCCTGAAGGTGTTCCTGATTGGCGTTCTCGTTCCGGGTCGCTGTCGGACTCTGGGACGATCTCATCGACTGGAGCCACTCGCGGCAGCTTTCGGAAACGCAAGCGCAGACAGGCGAGCTGGGAAGTCACGCCTTCATCTGGAGGACGCTTGCGCTTGGAAGACTTCATTGCTGGAGAGTGAAATCGATTGTGGCGATCTCCTGGCAACAAAAAACAAAAAGAGTGGGTGAATGCGTGTCATTCCTGATAACGTATCAGTGACTTTTGCTGTACTTGACGTTTGTATGCTCAAGTACAAACTTGAGCAATGTGGCTCCTGGACCGTTCTTATTGGTCAACTTTGCCTGATGTTCCCATTCTTCGTCATTCTTGTTTTCTATTACTACTTTGCAATCTAAGACGAGAAGGAAAACATAAAGGATGATAGAGTTTATGGCAACAGTTCAAGCCTTTCATCAACTTCAGCAAATAAACAGAACCCACCAAGTTGTTAATGCTAGTGTATTCCGTTCCTAGTGTATTAATCTGAATGGACTTAATCCACTCGCGTGGAGTTAAGTATTCTGAGTGTTGAAACTGAGAATTGGCGTTCATATTGAAAAGAGCTATAGCAATCGACCGGTACGTTTGGTATATTTACGTATATACCACTTCAATTTTAATCCAAGCTGTAGCTGTATGCACCTGTCGAAGTTAATCGGGCGTCGAGGCTTGGCGGAGTGTGGCGTTCGCGCGATATATTTGGTGCGTCGATCCCTGTGATGGCGAAACGCCCTGCTATGGATAGCTTGGCGACCAGCGACCGGTGACAAATGATGCAGAAGCCGATTGTCCGGGATCGCTGGAAGACGTGGGCCCCGCGGACCTGCTTGAAGTGTCTTCTATTCGGATGCTGAAGACAACTGTGTTATCGAGCCCGCCGCATTGCGTGGTCGATGATCGATTGAGGAAGGCGACTGTCCTGAGGATGAGGCCTGGTTTTCACACACTGGTTCGCCTTGCTTACTCGCCAATTTCTCAAGCTTCCCGACCACGTCCGCGATTGACATCCGCGCCGACGGCTCGAACGCGCACATGCGCTCCACCAACTCCCACTCTGGTTCCGACAGCTCGGGCGGTCTTGACATCAGATGGGTCTCCTTGTTCCGAAGGAAACCTTTCACTTGACAATCCTCAATGGATCCCCAAGGTGGCTGTCTTGTCACCGCATGGACGATGCACATCCCGAGCGAGTACACATCACCCGCGAATGACGGGCCGGCGCCGTTTTCCAGCACGTACTCGGGCGGGCGCCACCGAATGGCGCCCCACTTCTCGATATTCGCACGCGACCCGGACTGCTCGAAGCTCAAGCCGAAATCCGACAGCATGGCCGTGCCATCCTTGCTTACGAGAATGTTATTGCTCTTGAGATCACTGTGGACGATCTTCTGCTCGTGAAGGAAATGCAGTCCGAGCGCCACTTCGTACAGCATGCGCCACACCAGCAACCTGTCGGCCTCCTGATGCTTGTTCAAGTACTCTAGGAGCGTACCGCCTGACGCATTCTCACTCACGATAAACCACGATGAGCAGTCGTGATAAGCGCCGAGGAAGTGCACAATGTAGGGGTGGCGGACGCGCCGCCAGACGCGCACCTCACTCAGGAACATCTCACGCAGGAACGTCCGCTTGCCGCCATCTGACTGGCCGTCAATTTTAAAGCATTTGACGACGACCTCCGTCTCGTGCCGTTTGCCGAGATAGACCGTGGCAAAAGACCCGCTCGCAATCTTCTCGCCAATCAGCACCTCCTCGCGTGGAATGAACCAGTCTTCTTGGGGCGGCTGAAGGACCAGCTCAAGACCGAAGTGGTCGTTCACACGTCTACAAAATCCCTCGCAGTCGGGACAAGCTGCGGTGCTCGACCGAATTGTTGCACGCTTCAGGCAAACAGGCGGCTGCGCGCGCTTTAGCTGTGTTAGAGCGATCCTTCGCTCTTCGTCTGCGTCTTCTTCGTCTCCAGTTTCCCCATATCCATACTCGTCTCTCCATCGGAGCAGATCGTTCAGCTCGTTTTCATCCACGACATCACCGGGCAAGAACACGTGCTTGTCGATTAAATACGCAATCAGCTGCTTGTTGGCGTGACTCGCGCTGCACTGACTGGGCTCTTCGTGATCCTGGCTCTTGACTGGCAGCAGCTGGTGCCCCACCAAGGAGGCGATCTTGGTTACCAACTGCCTTAGCGATCGACCACCCACCACGGTCTCATTAGCACCATCAATGTCTCGACTTGACGCATAGACCGGAGGAAACTGGCCACCGCGATCCAACGACGTAACGTGATTCCAGCCTTCTGCTTGCCCGTCATAATGCGGTCCTTGGTCGTCGGGCGCGCCAAAGCCGAACAGTTGATCCCGAGTCAGCGGGTCATTGAGCATACCAACGATTTGCCTCCGATCCTGCCTAGCCGTATATGGCGCTTCCTCGTAGCCCGATACCCGACGATGTCGATTTTCCTCGTTTTCTTCCGAGGGTTGGGCAAGGTCGATCGCGAGCTTTCCAGACTGATCTCGCAACGTCTTGTTGGCCCCGTGCTTGAGCAGAATCTGAACATTCTTACGTCGCCCCCAAAGCGCAGCTTCCATCAGTGGAGTCCGTCCTTTATGATCCCGCGCGTTCACGTCGCTGCCGTGGCGAAGCAGCAAATCGACCATATCAGGATTCTTCTCCATGGCAGCAAGGTGCAGCGCCGTGTGTCCGTTATGGTCTTCGCCACGAAGAAATATCTTGTAGTCATCCTTGCCCTGAAACTTGTTGAGGAATGCCTGCACACGGCCGACCTCGCCGTTAACGCATGCCGAGATGGCCTCCATGACGTAACATCGATCGAACGTGATCTGTTCGCCGCGGGTCTCCATGGTGACTTGCCTTGTGGGCCCATCGCTGAACTGGGGTCGTTTTTGGCGAGCCGCTTCTGTCCCCCTCGACAGCTCGTTGTCATTGGGACGACTGGCAACGCCACTGTTCGCATCACCGGCTTGTTCAGCGAGGAAGTTGGCCGACACGAAAACTCCTTCTTGCTTGTTGATCTCGTAGCCAGCCATGTTTCTCACCACGTCGAACGGGAAGACCACCGTGTACTCAAAACCGCACTCGCTTTGTCGCTGAAGATCGTCGTACTTGATCCGGCCGTCCCCGTCTCTGGGGAACCCATGCCGGTGCGTCTTCTCACAGTAAGGGCATGAGACCGTCATGCGTTTAGCATCCCACGACTGCACTGGCGCGTTTGAGTCTGAGCCGCTCGCCATGGCGCAACGAACGTGCTGAGCCCGGAAGAATTGAGAATGACGCAAAGCGAGGAGGAGGAAAGGAACATGCAACGTACCTTGCGCTTTCTCTGCAGTCTTACTGCACACCAACGTGGCCGTTGGACCCGATGTGAGGGGTTAGTCTCGCGTTCTTTGACTTAAGCCGAACAGGGAAATGGATTCTGGGGTGCCCGGTACCGTCTCCACCGTTGTCGAGTGCAAAAAAATCCGGCTAAGCTCGTAACTTCTTCAAAGCAACAAGTACAGGTTGTGTTTGATGAGCAGTAAGACGAATCAGCTCGTGCGCATCTCCATCCTACATCTAATATCCAACTCTCCAGTTTCCCGTCCAAGTCCAACTCTGACGGCACTGGGCGCCCATCGCAACGCAGCCAAATTCGAAAAGGCTGACGCTGACTGACTAAGTCTCAGTTCGGACTTCCACTGGTTCGTTACAGTCAATACTCTCCATTTGCACACAGTTATTAACATACAAAGTTGTAGGATATGAATATAGCCAGTACGAAACCAGTATTATTGGCAAATATATTTTAACAATTGTCCAAGGTTATTGGAACATAATGGTGTGCAAATGGAGAGGATTGACTGTACCAGGAACCAAAACAGTGAATCCAGGTCTCTTCATGCACCGCACCCACAATCAATGCACCGTTTGACGGCCAAATACCCTGGCCTTCCCACACCCACGCAGGATTTTTTCGCCCCAAACTAATACATGTAAGCTTACAGTAGCTCCATGATGGCTCGATGTCCACGCGTCGACACGGAGTCGCGGCTCTGGAATCGCACTTGTCCATTTCCTATTGAGAGTTGAAGGAGCCATGGCCTCCGTTCTCTGCGAAGCAACCAAATTTGTTGTGGATCAGGGATTTGCCGGCGGTGCCCTGGCCGGCAGTGGTGCGCTCATGGTTTCGCTGACGAATCTCGTGCGCGAACTTCATGGGAGCAAGGAAATGTGCCAGGACCTGATCGCTAACATCGGGTCAATCCTGCCGCAACTGAAGACAATGCTCAAGAACGACAACATCAAGACGTCCAAGGACATGTTGACTGCATACGAGAGCCTGCTCCGTGAAGTTGAGGTCTTCCTCCAGAACCACGTGGACTCTAGCCCATTGGCGCGCGTGATCAACCATTTGAAGATGAAGAAGCGTGTCCAGCAGTTCTACGTCGACCTAGAGAAGATCAAGGCTTTGCTGGAGCTCAAGTTTCAGGAAGAAGCTGCCAATCGCCATGGTGACATCACAGGAAGGCTTGATCGGTGCCTTAAGATCGAGGAGCAGACTCAGACGGCTCTGTCCGACGATCTTCGCGCGCTCACGACCCAGATGGAGACAAAGGCGCAGGAACTCGTCGCTGCTCTTGGCCAGGACAAGTACGTCACGGTGGCCGATCTCAAGCATGAACTGAAGACTCACCAAGACATGTACACCAAGTCTCAATTCCAGCAGTTCAAGAGCATCTTGAAAATGGCGACAGCGCTGGCCCCCGTTCCGCACCTGGCACGATGGTATCTGCCTCGTTCCGACTTTCGCTTCGACGAGCGAAGCCCCTTCATCACCGGCCAATTCCGGAGCATCCACTACGGCACGTTGGTATCCGGCGCCGAGGTGACGATTAAGACGGTGGTGGCCGAGAGGGGCGACGAGAAGACTCGAGATCAGTTCCGCAAGGAGGTCGAGACGTGGTACGCTCTGCGGGACCCACACGTGCTGCCTCTGTACGGAGCCAACGACATTGGCTCCCCGATGGTCTTCGCCTGCGGCCGCGCCGAATTTGGCAACTTCAACGAGTACCTGTCGACCCATCCGCACCAATTCTGGCAAGTGTTCCTGGATGCTGCGCGTGGTCTCGCCTACCTTCACAAGCAGAAGCACGTCCATGGAAACCTCAAGTGCAACAACCTGTTAGTCACGAAGCACGGCGTAGGCGTTTTGTCAGACTTCTTCTTCGCGTTCGTGCGCACCAATTCGGCGTTGAGCCTCAAGGCGCAGGCACCCGGCCACTTCTGGAAAGCGCCCGAGTGCTTCAACTCGGAGAGTCCGAACCCGCGGTTCGAGTCGGATGTGTACTCGCTTGGTATGTGCATCTTCGAGGGGATGAGCGGCGCGCCACCGTTCGCGGAGATTGAGGAGCAAGACGCGATCGAGAGGATCAGGGAGGGAGAACTGCCACCGAGACCGGACAGGAGGATCACCGATGAAGCGTGGAACCTGATCACGAGCATGTGTCGTCGAAACTTTCAGGATCGAGTCCGTCTGGAATCGGTGATCGCCGAGCTGGAAGTCCTCGCTGCACAGGAGCAAATCAAGCGCAGTCAACTTCCGTGCAGTTGTGTGACGACTTGCTGCCTTGAATGTGGCGGCCAGCGACGCTTTTCGAGTTCGAAGGGTGCGCTGACCAGCTCAACGACCGAAGCAGCATCAGCGGCAAGCTAAGCACTGTTGTGGTCGTGTGTAGTGATGCATCGCCATGGTCAGCATCGGGCGAGTCCACAGCAGCCACCAGTCGCTTGCCATCGAGTCCAAGCAGAGAGCGCTACCGAGGGGTGCGAAGATACGAGCGGTTCGCGTGCAAGTGCGGCGGCGCACTTGCGTTTTGTATATTTCAGGAGATTCGGGTCTGCACGTCTTGTTCTAGCGGGTTTTGCGAGGTAGTTGCAGTCACTCGATTTCGACGCTAGATCACTAAAAAGCAATTCAGTTCTCATTTCACAGCCAAAACAACCAAGTCCCACTCCAGTCCACCAAGCCCTGTTCCCGTTCTCTCGTCCGTCTCGCCCCAGTCCATGCCTCGCTTCCTCGCCCCGCCATCACCACATCATGTCTCACTTGGATAAAAAATGGCGCTACCAGTCGTCCCAATGACAACGAGCTGTCGAGGGAGACCGAAGTGGCTCGCCAAGCGACCTCAGTTCAGCAATCCGTCCACAAGGCAAGTCACCATGGAGATCCGCGGCGAACAGATCACGTTCGATCAATGTTACGTCACGGAGGCCATCTCGGCATGCGTTAACGGCGAGGTCGGCCGTGTGCAGGCATTCCTCAACAAGTTTCACGGCACAGGTCGGATGGAAGCATGTGGCGAAATGTTTACTATTCGTTGGCGGCAATTCACTCCAGCTTTGCTAGACGACACCTCCGTATGCCTTGAGCTTGCTCGAAGGAATTGAAAAGTCAGTGGGAGGACACTTGAAGGAAGCAAAAAGCGGCACAGATTCGCTTGATCTAGTTGAAGTAGAAGTGATCTGTGTAGTTCACACGCAAAGAAAGTGAAACTGAGATCGAAATGTGCCAGTATATACTACTCAAGCTCACCTCGGACGCATGCAAGCTCGCATGCAACATCCACACACCAAATTGGTTCGGTTTGAGAGCATCAGATCATTTTGACTACATGAGTTTTGGCGAGTCGACTAAAACTCTGTTCAGAGTAGCTGATTGAAAGAATCATTTGCTCCCTACCACATTAACAACACAAGCATTCACACACAACCTCGGCTGTATACTACTGCCGCTCGGATTTGAAAACTTTGGAAACGCCAATGGAGACTATCTGAGCGCGTGAGTGGAGGCAGCAAGGAAATGAATGGACGCAACGCCAAATTCGTAAAAAGAGGTCCAACACGTAATTACATTTCGAAATACTGGTTTTACTTCGAGAACCGAAATTCGAAACCGGTTATTTTGGTTAAAGACAAACAATATCAACAGTACCGTTAGGATATGCCGCATTGTGCTGTGGTTGGCGTGTTCGATGGGCCGCGGAGGCGCGTGCCGAGGCGTGTGCTGAGGCGTGAGCCTGGCGTCGTCGGATGCGATGTCGGAGTCGGAGTGCGGCAATGTGGGTCTCTCCTTCTCCCGAAAAATACCAAGTGATCGACGATGCCATCGACGAAGGTGAGGAGTAGGAATTGGACAACACCGAGCGGCCATCTTTGTTTTATTCTGATCGCGGTCATCAATCGACAGGCACCGAAGGAGTGAGAACTTCCAAGCTCGGTCGATCTATGCAGTTTACCCATCGAGATGGCGATACTTTAAGCGGTGATGAGAGTGACGAAGGTGGGAGCCGACAGAAGCGTTCAATAGCGTCGAACGTATTGTGGCCGCCAGGTATGGACAAATCACCAGCCGAGACGCGGATCCCGCGCTTCGGCTCTATTCGATCGGTCGATCTTGAACACCATGAGAGCGAGGAGGAATGGCGCGACTACTGGGTCTGGCTGCACTGGTACTCGTCATGGCAGGTCTGATACCTGAAAAACGACATTTCGCGCTCCAAATCCCGGCGCAAGCAGCGGCGCGGAGACCGTCGGGGATCGACGGAAGGGACGGAGAAGAGGTCGTCATATCGCAAACCAGCCGAGGTGAGATGATTGTCACGATCCGCTTTATAAACACCCCGCTGATGGATGAAGATTGAGGTAACGTGCCGCTTGAAGGTCATGGATGTGGCGCTTTCATATGACTAATGAATGGCACGGTACGCGTTGAATCGTAGCCTTCGCTTCATTTCAAATAAAAAAAAATACAACCTTGTATTTGTAATGTGTTTAACGAATCGTTCGGTCAGACATGATCTCATATGGGATGTATGAGTTGTAAGTATCGCCAACTCGGCGGAAGCATTCGTCGACGTATGCTTCCAAAGCGTGGACTCCCACAATCATAGCAGGCCATTCTTCATAAGTCTTCCTTGTTCTCACGAAAGGGAATATGATCTCGGTGAGCGCATCTCTGTACGTGATTGTGACTTGAAGTAGATCGTTCCTCTTTGAAGTTGATTTGTCCCGACGTTGAATTTCTCTTTTGAATTCGAATTCGTCCATTGAATTCGTCAATAGATCAATTCTAAGCGATTGATTGGTGTGATGTCCATGTTGGTTGCGGCTCAATGCTGAAATTGTAGTATACGTATGATGAATACTGAACCGTAAAGCTTCAAACAAATACGTGGCTTCCTTCGCTGCAGTTGCCAAATCGCTCCTGTTCAGTTTCGCCGTCCCAATAGCCAGTTCGAAATCATTAACCATATCGACCGCCAGCGGCAATGTGATTTCTCGGCCACAAGGAATGTCTTCAACTTCACGAGTGCGGTTACGATTAGCTCTCATCCATTCTGCTGCATGGGGATTGTGAATTGCTCCATTGTTTAAGCGTAGAGAATTCCAATCGAAGGGTACGTAGCAACTGGTGCAAAACATTTGGCTGCAATTGTGAACCACTGTTCCGTCTTGAAGAACAAACCGCTGATTGTCCGATAGAGCGAATCCATAGTAGCACCCAACGCGAGTCGGTGTGATTTCAAGCTGGCTCATCTTGATCATCCCGTCGACAATCTTATATCCGAATATCTTCTCCTTCTCTTCGTCGTCCAGTTCGAGATAGATGTTGACAGGCATTAAGACTATTCCTTGGTTCTCTTTTATCAAACATAGCGTATGATATGTGTTGACTTCATAGGAACAGCCGTCCGATTGGTTGACTTGGTACAGTTGATCAGTTCCGGTCATTGTAGCGTTGACTGTTCTCTCCGTTCCATCATCTCCAATCAGTGGGTGATTCACTTCTACTTCATGAGCAGATACATTTGTACCGTTTGCTAACGAGATGATCGTTCCAGCCGAGAAGCATCCAGAAATCTTATGAATCGGAATGCCACACGCAGGACATGGCTTTGGGCTTTTATCCATGAACTGAACCGTTTTCAAAATGTCGGGATCACACTCATGGTCGGCGCTTTCGATCTCCATTTTGCATTCGTTGCAGGTTATGCCGTTGCAGATTGAGCAAATGTAATGTCCATGCTGATTTATGTTTTCAGATGATAACATTCCTTTGCAATTTGCTTTGGTGCACGCAAGTACGTAGGTCCATTTCGTT
>JAADVN010000779.1:0-13372 GCA_023335535.1 Globisporangium spinosum | reverse complement strand
GTCACAACACCCTTGCCGCCGGTGGTAGCAGCTGGAGTCGCAGCTGGGAAGTTGTATGGCAGGCTTGGGCATGGAGTGTCCTCCTCGCTGTCATCACCTCCAGCTGGAGCTGGAGTACCAGTCGAACCACCGGAAGCAGGAGCTGGGGTCGACACACCCTTACCACCCGTAGTGGCAGCTGGAGTCGCGGCTGGGAAGTTGTAAGGCAACGTTGGGCATGGGGTGTCCTCGCTGTCATCACCGTCGACTGGAGCAGGGGTAATCTTCGAACCACCTGAAGAAGGAGCTGGGGTGGTCACGCCATTTCCGCCAGTAGTTGGCGCTGGAGTAGGAGCTGGGATGGCACCTCCCTTACCTGGAGCTGGAGTAGAATCACTCTTGCCTGGCGCTGGAGTGATCTCACCCTTGCCGCCAGTGGTAGCCGCTGGAGTTGGAGCAGGGGATCCCTTCGAGCTACCAGAACCTGGGGCTGGAGTGATCTCACCCTTGCCGCCAGTGGTAGCCGCTGGAGTTGGAGCAGGGGATCCCTTCGAGCTACCAGAACCTGGCGCTGGAGTCGTGACACCCTGACCACCCGTGGTCGTCGCAGGAGTTGGCGCCGGAGTGGAAGCGCCCTTGCCACCAGCTGGGCTTGGGCATGGGGTCTTCACTCCCTTGCCGCCGGTGGTGGTCGCTGGGGTTGGAGCAGGAGTGGAAACACCACTTCCGCCGGTGGTAGTCACTGGCGTCGTAGCTGGCGTTGGCTGCTTCGTGGTTGGAGCTGGTGTTGGCGCCTTGGTCGTTGGCGCTGGCACAACTGGCTGCTGCTGTTGCTGCTGCTGACCGGCGCTCACAGGCTGGTAGCCGCCGGCGTTGTCAAAGTTGTAGGCGCCGGCCGAGACAACGGACGCCGCCATGGCGGCCGCGACAATCGTGCTGGTGATCTTCATCGCGACGAGTTGTTGCTTTTTGAGGTGGTGGAGGACGGACAGAGAGAACTGGGGAGGGACAGAGAAATCTGGAGTGGGTCTATGTATTCGCCTGCTTGTCTGAGGATGGATGGATTCAGAAAGAAGCTGCTCGAGGTCGATGCGGCGAATGCGAAATGGTCAACTGACTGCGAGCGGAGAGGGGAGGCGCGCACTCAGAAGCGAATTCGGGAATGAGGCAAATCGGCTGTTCGGCAAAGGGGAAAAGGCTCGGCGAGCGAGCAACAAGAACAACCACAAACAGTCAAAGTCCCAGTTGTTCACTGGCTTTTTTTGCGCTCCTCCCGCGGTTGCTCTCTCTCTCTCTCACTCTTTGACTCGTTCTCTCTATGGCCCTCGCATCTAAATCGCAGCAACAATCGATGCGCGGTTGCTCTTTCTCTTTCACGCACGCTTGCACCCAAGCGCAAACGTGCGAAAAACAGCCATCTGAGACGCAAACGCGACAGTTTTATGGTGGACGACGTCGCGACCGCGCAGTGATTGCCTTCGTTGCTGCCTTGCGCTGACTCTTTTTCACACAAAAGCTTGCAAAGTCGCTCTTGGGCTTTGTATGGCGAGGAAGCCTCCCTCACCACTTGGCTGGTCCGTTTGCCACACTGATCCCCTCCCTCGCAAATGCGTTTGTCGTTGTCTGGTTGATTTGACAACAGCGAGCCGAAACGGCAAAAGAGAAACGCATGGAATTTCGAATAGAAAAGCGGGATCGCGCCACAATGTGACGAAGACGAGACCTGGACCTAACCGCGTATCTTTTCTGCAGGAGTTCAGCGCGGGCACGCTATTGAATTTAGCAGGTCATCTCACATAGTTTACACAAGTGGAAGAAAATTCCTAAACATATAAATTGCTACAGGTTGGACGGAACCCCTCCTCGAATCAAATCTAGCCCAGCACTCCACGCCGTGCAAGCCCAAGACTGTGAGCATTAAAAGCGGAGAAATTTTCTCCGCTTGTCCCCCCATTTGCTTGAAGTTGATTCGTACTGGCGCGAACGCACGTGCGCTCGCTGCGCTGCAATCCTGCACATCAACACGCACTCAGCAGTCGCTCGACCTTTTTAAAAGATCCACTCATTCATTTACAATGTCGAGGCTTTCTCAACGTCTTGTTTACCTGGCCGCGGACAAGTTTTAAAGATTGGGTTCCGTGCACTTTCGTCCGCAACAGCTGCAGTAAGATGCCTCGTTTTAGATCCTAATGTGTTGGAAGTCTATGAGGGCATGTGCGCAGTCGATCATTACAGTATTGTCGCTAATCCATGTGATTGATGCGAGTGTATGTATGGATGCGTCTTGGCTCGGATTTGCTTTTGATTTTGCTTTGCTCTGATCTGCCGATGACAACCAACGGCACTCACTCGGTGGAGAGGCACTTGCTCACGCTGGCTTTCTCGTGGTGACTGAATCATCCACCAATGGCTCCCTGATCACTGTCGCATTGTGCCGTCCACCCTTGTCAAAGTACTGAATAACTCAACAGTGCTTGCTCGCTGTTTGAAAGCCTCCTTCACTATCAAAAACGCGATAGATATAAAGCCGATTGATTGGACGAATCATACAGCAACTCGACCACTTAACGACAACCCTCGACTCGCCTCGTCGTCAGCACTTTTTGTACCGGACACGCAGGTTCTCCGGCACCAGCCGGTAGGCAAGCAGCCCGAAAGACGATGACAACGGCTGGCTTTTGACCCGCACGCGCACGCGACCAGTTTGGATTTTCCGGTCTGAACAAATAGAACAGCGATTGATCGTCTTGTCCGACTCTCCCCGTCTCTGTTGGTGTTGGGGCTCCGCCGTTTTGGATTGAACTGGACGTTGACCAGAATCGGATCTTTGAGTGTCCGTCCAGTCGAGGCAGCCAGACAGTTGCTTCTAGCATCCGTCTCTCTTATATATCAAAGATATACATTGTACTTCTATTATGGAGCGACAGATAGTCGCACGACCTACACAACTAACGGAACTCTTCGTATCCAAGGCGTGTCCAATATGCCATGGGATTCTGGACGATGAGTGGAAGAGTGAGGGAGGGTCGGAAGGGCTTGGCTTGTGGTGGCTTCTTCTTTTTCTTGCCTGTCGCGTTGAATCGGGTCCATCTGGCAAAAAGCCTGATCTTCTTCATCTTCGCCCAGCTTTTACAGGCGAGGGGAGGAATCAGACAGCAGAGTTGGATCTGAGTCTGGATGGGAGAGCTTGGAGTATCTGAGACCAGGGAGAATGAAGAGAAGAGCTTTACAAGATGGCTACATGTTTGAAAGCTTGGAGCTCCACCGTGGCTGGAAATGAATGCAGCCATGCGAGTCCATCGTGATAGTTTGCAGTGTGTGAATGGACATCAAGCACTGGTTAACGAGATACCTCTCGCACACAGTCGCATTTTGCATCACGTCACGCTACGTAACACTCACGACGAAGTTCGCTTGGTCCCAGGACCATTTCGCAGATTGCAAGCGAGAATAGATCTGTTGCGATTGCGCGCGCAGCATTGCATCGCTACGTATTCTTTTGGTGGGGTGCGAGGGGTTGATGATACCGCTTGCTCGATCTTGGCATTGTCAACTTTGCGTGGCTATTAGTGCATAACCGACTTCTTTCGAACAAACGCTCGGGAAGAGGGACGATGAGGTACATTTGGTTTCCTCTGCTGGCTTATCACCAAGAGCCTTGCGCAGTTTTACAACATGAGCACAACGAACACCAATATCAAGTGTATCAGAAGAACCGGGAGTCACTGACAGAGATCATGCTTCTCTAAAGGTAGCGAGGATTACCCCTATTGTCAGAAGAGAAGCCCAAAGGCAGGCACACGTCATGACTTGAGGTAGCGCCGAGACGGCTCTCGAGGTCATCACCACGCTCGCTGCGCCACAAACACTTTGTATCGAGAGCGAAGCGCTGTTTGCACGAAACCTCGTGGCATCTCAGTGGCGATGCAGGGTTTTTCACAGGGTGAACAGCGTCACGTGCGTCGGTCGGCTGGTCTTTCTATCGCTAAGAGGCGGGAGGTCATGCTGGTCATACTTGAATTCCAGGTATGGTCTCTGCGATTTGGACCACTACCAACTCACTACCTTTTCTTTAGATCATTTTGGTTCTTCCTCACAGCGTCACCAAGTAAAAGGTAACACAAAGTGGACATGGTGTTGGGTGCCACGGGTATATCTACGCACCTACAGCTGTAAGTTTCAACAACATCTTGGTCACGAGCTGCGTGAATTGAGAGACTGCCTGCACACTCCGACGAGCGCTGAACTTCGTCGATAGTTCTCGGACAAATACGCTAGCCCTACCGCTAGATCGCTGAAGATAGACCTCGCATCCAGCTTCGCGATCTACGACGACCGCCTCCATCGAGAAACAGAACGCCACTGCAGCAAGCAGATGAGCCCAGACAATGGCCACACGACATCTCAGCGTTGTTGTTATATTGGCAACCAATACCACCTCGCAGTCCGCTGAAGTGTCCCAAGTGCACTCGCTCTTGAGAAGATGACCGCAACGAAGATAGCGGCATGCAGCAATCTCCCCAAGTTCCCCTGTTATGGTAGAAACTGGCTGTAGTTGCTGTACGCTTGCGCATCTTCTTCAACTCGCGAGTTGAATGTCCTCGACCACAAGACCCTGCAATCTCTACGAGCACACGCTGTTCAGGTTTGTCGCTGGTCGTCAGCTACCGAATCGCGAAAACTCTCGGGGTCTTGAGCTCAATCCGCCAGCAAATCGCGTTCCACTTGTTCAATCTAGGCAGCACCATTTCAGCAAAGCTACCGGCTTGGACTGTAAATCAATTCTTGATCCACAGCCTTGACACGCTTTCTTCCTCTAGCACTCCGAGCTTGTGGCCATCCCAGATAGCTCACACTTGCACGGCTGTCGCACTGCTTGAGCCGTGTTGGAAACATGGCGTTTCGCTTGGTTTGCGTTCGAGTCAATTCTCGGTACTCCAAACCAGCAACGCCTTCGCGGAGACTTGGAATTTTCGACTTGGTGTGATGGTTGCTATCCCGAGCACACACACGCATGCGCGTTGTCGTTTAATGCGCCAGCATCTACGACAACAAAGAGGCAGTAAATCGCTCAAACACATAGTAGTCCCCAATGATGGAGCTCGCGCGCCCAGCGTCCAAGTGTGCAGGCGTGCGCAGCGATTCAGCGCCACGCAATCGACGCTCACACGCTGCAGCTTCTTCTGCTGTTCTCGCCAGCGAGAGACGGAGAGGACGCTCGTGCGGGACAAACAGGTTGCGGTGGAGCTAGAGACGGAGAGCTTTTAGCTGGATAACGTTCGTGTCCCTTCTTGCTGACACGAACTTTCCTCCTCTTGCTGACTCGTACTGCGTAGTACTGCACTACGAGTGGCTCATTCGTAAACGATCTGCGGTGGAGGAAACTTTCTTGCGCTGCCGTTATAGCACCTGTTCTTCCGCTGCTGCTCGGGTGTCCAAGTCACCAACGCGTTCATTTCACCACGTTGAAGTTCGTGCAAACTTGGCTGGGTGCAGGAGCTTGTATCTGACCATTCTTAATCCGCTTGGAGGGCGTGCTCTTGATTTGCAGACGAACAGAAGACGCATGCTCTCGTGGCGCTCTGGAACACGTGGCTAATGCGAGGAAAAGTGGGGGGGTTCCACCACTCGTGGTCGATAAACGCTGCGGCTTCGGCGGATACTTTGGTGTCCAGACTCTAGAAGAGGCATGTGATGTTGTCTTCAATGGGCTTGATCGCAGCGCCGGACGAGTTGGATCACAGCTAGTAGTGACCTCTCTGCAGTGTTGAGGATTCTTGAAGGCGACCTAATCGATCTTGAATCAGAGCGACACCTCGCCCCACCTCCGAGAGCACCCACGCGCTGCGCTAGCCGTCGGCGCCTTGTTGCCTTCCAATAGAGATACACGCCGACCTACAACCAACGCAAGTCTGTAAATGAACACACACACAGCAAGGATGTGGGAACATGAGACCAGCGATCAGAGCGACAAGAACAATGAGCACGCTGTCGGCCGGTACAGTAGCGTAGAACCCAATGCCTAGTTGCACTCACTCACTGCCAACGCACCTTGGAGAGCACCAGCGCTCGCGCGCAAATGCTCCCACCACCACCTTCGCATCAACAGCAAGGCGCAGCAGAGTCTCTTGTCGTCGTCAACAGCTCTGTGCTCTCAGTGTGTGCAGCATGCCACCAGCGCGCAGCGATTCGGCGCACAGCATCTTCATCATCAACAGTTCATGGAGTAATCATTTGTGCAGCAATTGCTGCCAAATTCAGCTTAATGACCTGTCCCTATTTGAGTACATTATCGCCTGCCTAATTTGATACCTCAGATATATCAAATAATAAAGCTGACTTTTTGAGTCCATTTTTTCGCTTGACAATCGATCAATCGATCGAGTGGACCGATTTCAGTCAGAAGCATGAAGCAAAAAAGAGATCTTGATGGGTCCGGACCCAAAGACCTGGGGTGAAGTGCATGCGCTTCATCACCACTAGATCTCAAAAGCAACATCTCATCAGGCGGAGAAGTCCTCTTTCTCTCGCCCGCGCAGAGAAAAGCAGCGAGAAAAGTCAAACTCAGTCCTCCCTCCAAGTGGCAAGAGACCCAGCCACAGTCACAGAGAAGGAAGACCGCAAGCTCTTGGCGCTCACGACTTTCGCGAGTGATGGGGTCCGCTTTCCAATCAATCTATGAGTGGCCATCCAAGGAGAGACATCAGACCTCCAAAGGTCTAATGAGGCGCATTTTGGACTTGAAGACAATAAGGATAAATTGTCAGTATCAAGGGTCTATTGACCTTATGTAATGACTAATCACCCATGACCCATGGGTAATTGGTGTTAGTCCGAAATCAGAAACTTGGTACCCACTCACCCATTTGGCCCGTTTCTGCCCGTCACGAAGTAACGCTTCATTCGCCACTAAATAAGTACTTCCTTCACCAAATCAGTACTTTTGGGTACCATGCTAAGCAAACCAAATATAAATATACTGATACTGACTGGAACAAGATACATGTACTGAAACAGCTTATTGAGGCTGAATTCACCTTCATTCATCCCCTCTTTTTGCGCTTTCTTTGCACGCTGAACTCGTCCCCGTCCGCCCATCTGCCAGTGGCGCTCCTCAACTTCCGTCCGCCCTTCCCGCCTTGATCATTTGCTGTGATGATAATCAAGCAGCAAGGTTGGTCCTCGCACCGCACACACTTGCTGGTGCAGTGCCTTCACTTTCAGTGCGGAGACTTCAGTGCTGAGCTCATTCCGTTCGCCTGCTGGCTCAAGTCGCGTCCCACTGCCGAGCAAGTCGTCCATTGCGCCACGGCACAGGAAGAGCTCGACCGACACGACGCTGCTTGCGGGATTCAGTCCATTGATCACCAGAACTCCAGTACAATACGCTCGGAGCCAGTCGAGTCAGTCCAACATGCGTCTGGCGATGGCGATGGCCCTGGTGTTGGCGCCTGCCGCGAACGCGACTCGTGCTGCTCTTGCGGTAGAAGAAGCGGTGACGCTACAGCCAACAACGCTGCTGCGCATCCCGCTGGAGAACTACGACCAAATGCAGTTCTACGGCAAGATCAGCGTGGGCACGCCGCCGCAAGAGTTCAACGTCATCTTTGACACGGGATCCAGGTACGCCGAGTTGAGCTAATGATGCTGTAGCTGTGCGTATGTTGTTTTGTACGGAAGTTAATTCTCTTCTTGTGCACTATGATGGTTGTATAAATGCAGTGACATTTGGCTACCAGAAGCGTCGTGTAGCGTGTGCGCAGGCAAGCGCCGGTACCAGCCATCCGCATCCACTTCGTACGTGCCATCACTACAACAACTACTCTAGTCCCGCATGCTATTGTGCTGATGTGGCTCACACATACCCTTGGCCCTGCTCATAATACAGCCACGAAGAGGTCCCCGAGTCGTTCCAGCTGGAGTACGGCAGCGGCAATGCGTCAGGCAACATGATGCGCGAGACGCTGGTGCTCAGCGATGACAGCAGCACTAGCACCACCAGACTCACACTCCCAAACGTGCGCATGGGCCGCGTCAACACCACGTCCAAGCGACTGCAGCGGTTCCAGGCGGACGGCATCGTCGGTCTTGGGCTCGAGGCGCTGTCGATGATCACAAAGCCGAGCCTCTTTGCGTCCGCCAAGTCCGAAGACAGTGCGCTGCTGGCGCGCTTCTCAGTGTACGTGAACCCGCTCTCGAGCTATTTGCCGTCGTCTCAACTGATCCTCGGCGGCGCGGACGCCTCGCTGGTGAGCGGCAGCATTGGTGTTGATGGTGAGCAAATTGATGGTGACGACGACGCTGTGCAGTGGCACCATTTCCTTGTGATCCCGTACCCGGACGCGAGCTCGCACGGGTTTTGGTCCATTCGCATGCACGAGCTGGCAGTTCTTCCAAACCTCAGCCTTGACCACCCGCAGCAGCACAAGCAACAGCACAAAGCAGCGCTGCCACTAGCCATAGACCTGAAAGCACGAGTAAGAACCCAGAAGCACGAGGGTCACGTTGCCCACATTGTCGTATCCAAAGGCGCAGTGGCCATCGTGGACTCGGGCACCTCTGTGCTGCTCTTCCCCACGCGCGTGTTCAACCAGACGATCGAGGTGATCCAGCGCCACCTGAGACGCAACCACGCGGTCGAGATGCGCGAGAACGAGTTCGCGATCAGCGGCTTTGCGTGCTTGGACTGCACGCCCGAGATGTTCCCGTCGCTCGCGTTCTCCTTTCAGGCAGGCGGTGACAAGGAGCCAAAGACGAAGACCCTGGTGCTCCAGGGCCTCGACTACGTTCGCTGCGACGGCGACCTCTGCATGCCGCAGATCGACATGCATTCGCTGTTCACTCAACCGGCATCATTGAGCGACGTGGACGAGAAGGAGATGAAGGGTAGTCCACAAAAACAGCAGCAAGAAGACGTAATCGTACTCGGTGCGATCTTTTTGCGCGCGTACTACACACTCTTTGACGTTCAGGAGCGCCGCGTGGGCTTTGCGTGCGCTGACAAGGGACAATGCAGGGGCGGCCGCAACCCGAAGCTCCAGTTCTACGCCGACTTCATCTCGGATCGAGGCAGCTTCACGGTGCTCTTCTGGACGCGCTTCTACTTCTCCACGGGCGTCATGATGCTGCTGCTCGCCGGCGCGCTGCTCTGGACGATGCTCACGACCGCAAAGGATGACGGTGAGGATAACACAGTGGTCCAGGCTCAGACCGATACCGAGACCCAGATTCAGCAAAGCAAGACCAAGATCGCCAAGTCCTCCAGTGAGCTGGAGCTGGGTAGTCTTGAACAAGACAGCGATGCTCAGTGTGCGGCCGACGGTGATAGTGTAGTAAACGTGGGTTCGCTGCACGATGCAGCAGCATCGAATCGGCTGGTCTCGTGGCGGAAGAGTATCTGCTTTGAAGTGTAAGATAGGAATCGGTTGTAGTTCTTTGTAGATTAGACATTGGGACATCGGAGGAACTCCGACATATTTAGCTGAGTTGGTGTCAAGATTTGCTTGGTTTGCACCAAATACATGCCGATAGACGCCAGAATTTTGATGAAAGTGTGTGTGTGTGTGTGGCGGTTCTCTGCATACAGATTCACATTCCACCTACCAACTTTCGTGAGTCTACTGGAGTGGTGGGGCCAGGTTCCACCTTTGAGAAGCCGGAGGTTAGGTAGGCTTTTGATGCAAGCTCCCCGCTGAATGGCGTCAAACGCGGTAACGAAATCCAAAACGCGGATCCGAGTAGCTCTTTGCCAGCAAATATGCTTTCAAAGGAACAACCAAGAGACCGGTATCAGCAGAATTGGAGTTCTACAAAGCTTTGTAATACCAATTGCCAGCCATTTCCACGCACATATTTGTCATCAAAGTGTTCACTATCCACACAAGGAAATGCTTGCATCTTGCATATCTTTGTTCACAAAGAGATTGTAGGCATTCGTGCAATCGAGAGTGAGCTGGACGGATGTGCATACCTGAGCTCCGTTACGAAGACAGTTTATTCCACAAAGCAGACAGAACCAAGCGTTGCAGGGGGAAACAAAAGATCGATCGCAAATCAAGCAGAGCGCTCATTCGTCCACTTGCGCAAATGGAAGCAACAGCACGCGGCAATTTTTTGGACTGGGCTTGGAGCCCACAGAGTTCTAGTCCAGCAAGATCTGGCAAGAGCTCTCCAGCTTGGCATTTTGCAGACCTCAATGTGAACAATGTAGCCATGTGTCAACAAACAAATTGCGTGTCAACTTCTGTGGACTGACTTCCCCACCCTTTTGCACCGCTCACAACCTCAGATGTGAGCCAAATAGTAGCAGAAGCTCTGGGCTGTTGACATGCGTTGTTTGTGCTTCGAACGCCTTCGAAGGAAGACTCGATGTTGAACCAGCGACTGAGTTGACGCTGATAGTTTTTGATGGAATGAGCTCGGCCAGCTGCGCTTTTTCAATGCGGAACCAGATGACGGTGATGGAGGACCATCACTCTGGAGTGGCGCGAAACTGATTATGCAATTATCAAAACCTGCACTTTAGTAGTACTGTGGACAATGTGTATTTAGATGATCGTTTTGCGGAAACTATGCAAAAGACAGAATTTTTTAAAACTGCTTGCGTTGCGACTGCGCCATGCGATGAAATCGCTCCGTGATATATTAACTTTCACAACAACATGCATTTCACGTCTTTGTTTAAAAGTCTTCTTTATATAGATGCACCTATATACACTATTTATCGCTGATTTTTACACCATTCAGTAATAGCTTTTACTCTTTAAAATCTTTATTACCATTACTAAAGGAAATCAATATTTGCGAATTGTATCAAATATACTCGTCCTATCTATTCTCGCAGGTCATCCTGGGACGTGTTGATGACGCCTCCAAAAAAGAAAGAAACCATCGAAGCTCCATTCCATCCATCCATCATCATCATCATGCGCATGCGGCTCTCATGACACACGCCCAAGCATCTCTCGCTTCACTTCATTCTCAGACTTCATCCGCAGCTCACAGACCCACCCACAGCTCAAAACGCTTCGTCACGCAGTCATCATGGAGCTCTCGCTCGACACACCCAAGCCCACGACCGCCAGCACCGTCGCGAGCACGGCGCGCCTGCCGTCGCTCGAGAGCGTGTCGCCCGCGGGCGGCTTCGTGTCCATTTTCACGCCCGTGGACAAGACCCGCGACCCGGAGAGCGAGGAGATCGACGTGAACGGCATCCGGCTGCACGCGTGGAGCTCGATGGAGCTCAAGGAGTTCGACTACCAGAGCGCCTACTTCTGGACCGTCACGCTCTGTCCGTGCTTCTCGGTCGCGCAGCTCGAGACGCGACTCGGGCTCAAGAGCTACGCGCACGCGCTCGCCACCGCGGGCCTGGCCTACGCAGGCTTCTTCGTGGGCTTCTTTGGCATCGTGTTCACGTTCTTGTCGTTCTTTGGCGGCGAGAGGCACTCGTACTGCGCGCTGCTCTGGTTCCTGCTCGCGTTCTGCGGCTTTGCGGCACTCATCGCGCTGCGCGTGGCCAAGCTGCGCACGCTCGTGCGCGGACGCTTCATGATTCCCGGCTCGGAGCGCGACGACGGCTACGTCGGCTGCTTGCACACGACGCGCGCGATCCGCCAGATGGGCCACCACCTCAAGTGCGACCGCGCCGTGTTCTGCAGCGCGCCGTCGACGCTCCAGGCCTACGAGGTGTAGCTGGATGAGGTTCCAGTATTTCGTACGGTAAGGCCCTGCTGTGCGCGTGGTGGGCGAGTAGTACCTCGGCGCCTTTTGTGTTGCGCTCATGATTTGATTTAATATACTTTTTCTTTATTATGATGAAGCGATGCGGAGCTATCGTTGCTTGCTATATATTTCCATTGCTGTACTTGTCGATCGCTTTGATCACCTTTCCTTCATTATTGAGCGTTGGCTGGTTGTCTGTCTATGTGGTGAATAGATCGAAAGGGCAAAGAGCTTAGCACCAGGTTCTAGTTGAAGTTGCCATGCTCTCCTTTGCGATGGTTGCGCGCCACAACTTACTGATAACTAGGGAGAACAGTTGAGCTTGGATGACCTGTTGGAGCCTTCACTGGAATGGATGGGTCTTCCTTGAGGAAGATCTGCCAGTGTCGATCAACAGTCAGTGAAGACGACGAATGAATTTCCCAGTTGCCACAGACACTGGGCCAGGCGTTCAGCCGATCGACGACTCTGCTCCTTGCCACCAAATGACATGTAGGTCCATCAGACGGACCACGTGTGTCGAGCGTATCGTCTGTCACGCACAACCTTTGGAGGAAAACTCTTTGCATCTTATTATGATGTACCCACTTTGTTAGAATGCTGTAGGAAACTTCTTGTCGAGAGAGAAACGATTGATTTCAATAATATATTGATAGCAGCGAAACGGAAACCAGACGTTTGTTCCCATCTACCGGATGCAGAGAACTCTACTACGGTCGTTTTGCTTTCTTCTTCAATGTGAAACCCCTCAACTTTGATCTTCTCCGCTTGGGCTCCGAGCTTCCACACTTTCTCTTTTCCCAAGCCACAGCCACAGAGCCAGCCACCGTCACAAGCCGACGGGTCTAACGCCAACCGCATTGAGCGAACGATCCTCCGCATCATGTTTAGTAGCAGCAACGCGACCAAGTACAGCCTCGCGAGCCTCGCGAACCTGAGTCCTCGAGACAATTACGTGCAGGTGCAGACACCCGCGAGCGGCGTCGCAGTTGGCGCTGCGTCGACTACGGTGCAGGATGCATACGCAGAAGCCGATACCTACAGATACTACGCTGGAGAGCAAGATGACAACGACGAAGACCACGACTTCAGTGACGACAACCTGAGCGTCGACAGCAACGGACTGCGCATGTACTCGTGGTCGAGCGTTTTGAACGAGCGCGATCTGTCGTCGCCCTACTTCTGGTTCGCGTGCTGCTGTCCGTGCATCACGGTCCCGCAGCTCGAAGTGCGCATGGGGCTCAACACGTTCAAGTGCGCCACGTTCTCGTTCTTCGTGTCGCAGATCACGCTCATCGGGCTCTGGCTGCTGCTCACGGCTACAATGTGGTTGTACCTGCGCGGCGAGGCCGACTCGATCCAGTGGACGCTCATGCTCGTGGCGTTCTTCGCCGTGCAGATCGTGCTCATCGCGAGCCGCATCGCGTCGCTGCGCTCGAAAGTGCGTGCACGCTTCGCGATCCCGGGCACGAGCAAGCAGGACTTCCAGCTTGCGGTCTTCCACCCGACGCACTCGGTCTACCAGATCGCCAAGCACCTGGCCTGCGACCGCGTGCGTCCTTGCGCGGCACCGACCACGCTTCCAGCGTACGAGGTCTAGGCGGACAGACAAACAGTGTGATGAACTGCGCTTTGACTGCGAACTACACGTAACTCCAACATCGATCTTCCC
>JAADVN010000778.1:0-13382 GCA_023335535.1 Globisporangium spinosum | reverse complement strand
ACGCTCCGATCCATGCTAAACCCGCTTGGTCGATGCGGCACAAACTTGTTGCCGTCAACAAAGAACGATTCTTGCGGCCCAGCGACCGGATGGAGCAGTGGCTCATTCACGCGCACATATTGGTTCAGGTCGTCGAGCGAGGCGCCAGGGTAGTCGTCCATGGAGCACAAGCTTGCGTTGCACTGCAGGCCGCGCACCAGCTTCGTCAGCACCTATTGGTCTTGGCGGCTTTACTCACATCCTCGCTGATGATCCTGGCTACTCTCAACCATTTTCTGTATCCGTTCTTGACTCTGAGTCATGCACTTCTTTCTCGCCTTGAGAGATTCCGGAATGAGCAACACGGAGAACACCTAACTGGGACAACTGTGGTTGATCGTTGATGGGAACTGACGTGGAGCTCGGAAATTGTTTGCATCCCCGTCGCAGATTGACACTGGAGCTTTGAGCATGAGCCATGGGGCGACCTTGAGGAGTGTCGTAAGCCGGTCAGCCCCACCACATTTCGAGCTCTTCAAGCAGGTGAGGCGATGGGGATCTCAAGCAACACTTGGAGGTGTTGTAACTCTGTGGTCCAACAAATTCTGCTTCACCTCAGACCAGAAGCTTGGTATAAATAGTCGGATTCGCCAATGCTGCTGCATCAGAAATTGAGCAGGACACTCGTGCCCAGATAGAGGACATCCGAGTCTCCATCCAAAACTGGACTGCTGTTGCCTGAGGGGTTTTGCTTACTCGCTGCACTTCAGTCATTTTCGGAAGGTGGATCTGTCATTTCATTTTTCCAAGACGTGGTCATGCTGAGCCCCACAGCGCCGTCGTCGTCTCCATTCCTGGGAGGCTCGACATCGTTCTCTTCGATCAGACCCAACGCTTCATCGACGCGGATGGCGGAGTACTTCAGCAAGAGACGATCCGGAAATGAGTCCTCGGCAGGTTAGTCGAAGCGCTACATTTGTCAAGCAGCGTATCACGACAGATTGACAAACTGACTGGGTGTTGTTGTGTTTATTGCGACAGATCCCGCCGCGATATCGAGGTCCTCTGCGATAAGATCTCCTGGGCGAAGCGAGCGCGGTTTTCCGAGCTGCAAACAACTCGAAATACGCTGCAGGCGCTGGTTACATGAGCCCACAGTTCGCACTGAAGCCACAGCCAACCTCGCGATCTGCAAGTGCAAACGAACCCGAAGATGACGGCGATCCGAGCCACAGACGAACCAACCTGGACGAGCTCAAGTGGTTCAAGCACCGGTGGCTCGACAAACACGGCAAGAACAGCCAGTTGAAGGAGTTCCGAGAGAAGATGACGCTCATGCGCCGCTGGTTCGAGCCGCTGGACGCCGACAGCCCGGGGGAAGCCGGACTTGATGAGCTCGAGGACCCGCTCGTATCGGTTGGGCTCGCGCGAAGTCGAGACGACGTCCAGAAGCTGATCGACGAGGTCGACGAAGACGGCAAGGGCGAGGTCACGTTCAACCAGTTTCTAAACCTGATGTATCTGAAGAAGGCGAAGCGCTCGTCTCGCCAGCAGCAGCGCGCGCCGTTGCACCAGCCGAAAGCTCGCATCCAGGTCCAAGATAGTCCGTTGAGTGCTTCACACCAGATCACCTCATCCGCAACAACAGCAGCCAAAACTGCTGCCGCCACAAGTACAAAGGTTGACGCTCAAAGGCCGACAAGTCCACTTGCAAGTCTATGTGCATCACGACCACCGTCGTCCCCTGCGGCTGGTAGTTCCTCACCAACAGTTGTTCGAAGCCCTCACAGGAACTCTTCAAGGCACGTCGCCACGACAGCGAGCAAGAGCGACGACAGTTCTCAGGCGAAAGTGAACCCAGTCGTGAAGCTCTTTGAAGACCTGCAGTCTGGAAAACTCGGTGATCTCGCAATCCTGTTCCCCGTTCTCATCATTGCGTATCGATGGCGCATGCTCCTGAATGCGCACATGGCTGATGATCCAACTGCTCGCAGGTATTGTTTCTTTTTTTGAAAAGTAAATGCGAACACTCGATTCGGCACTGACACGATCTCTTCTTCTTCTTCTTGCTTTGCTTGACACTCAGTTTGGGAACTTCGGTTCTCCAGGCGCTCGAGTTCACGAGGCGCGAAGTCGTACCGCAGTCGTCGGATCATAACCAGGCGCAGCGCTCTGATTCGATTGCGTCCTCTGCAAACCACGCATTCGTTGGGAGACGCTCGTCTTCACCATCAAAATCGTCTTTAGCAGCAGCCGCAGGCGCACCAAGCAAAAGCGAACAGCAACTACAGCAGAGCAGCAACTTGCACCGGAAGCGCAGTACGCTGAAGCAGCAGCTGATCCTTCATCCGCCAGCAGCTCAGCTTCCAGCCTTGGGATGATTCGTAGCAATGATGGAAGGGGATCTGCAGGAAGGTGGCAAAGTAATCTGCGAATCGCTGAGCGTGCTGGTCCAGGGCTTCATATGGATGCCATGACAACATGTGAGCTTCTCGCTGCGATATCGTGATAAGATCTTTTGGGGCTTCTAAAGTATCGCTTTGCAGCTTAAATGCTTCGATTTGTATCATTTCTTCGTCGACAGACTTGATAACACACTTGGGCAAGCTTCAAACCTTCAATTTCTCACTTGAACTATACAATAATAACTCATATTAGAATCATCACAATGACCAGAGGCATGGCTTCTGCCTCCGCACATTATCAATTTCGTTCCTTTCTAGCACACTTCACCTTGGCCTGGGACTTCACGAGGCGGTTGTCTTGTCGCACCGATGAACGCGAAATCCATTCTTCACCGCGTAAGCATCGAAAACGCGCCGTCGGCGATAGTTGCCACTTCCGGAGGAACACGGACGCCAGATATGCTCTCAAAAACTCCACATTCCCAAAAGGAGCGGGCGGTAACATTGGTCCGCTTTACACAAGAATCGTTTCTTGATCAGAATTACCTTTCACTATTTTGCATTGACTGTACTCATCGGTGGAGTCTTTGATGAACCACTTGTACCTTGCACCGGCTTCTGCATGGCGTTCTGTGTTGGTTGTGGTGATTGCGAATTTGCCCCACGGTTGTTCGCTGCACCGGCGCCACCCGGGCCGCCTGCTTTCGTTCGCTTGAATGCGGCGGCGTTCGCGGCTGCAGCCATTTGCTGCTGCGACTGAGAAAGCGTGCGCTTAACGCCTGCAACGGAGGAGTCAGTAGTGGCATTCTTTACCGCATCTCCTGCACTTGGGTTTCCACCTCCAAGCGAGCTTGTGTCGACTGAAAGATCAGCATCTCCCAGCAAAGACTGCGACAGGTCCAAATTTAAGAAATCGGCCGACTCTGCTCCCAAGCCTGCTCCCATCCCCAAATCTGCGCTCAGGCGACTAGCACCATTCATAGATGCTCGCTGCTGAAGTTGACCATTTTGCTGAGCTTGAGCCTGCTGCTGCTGCAAAAAGTTCGGATTCTGACCTCGCTGGTTCATTTGCTGCTGCTGTTGTTGTTGCTGCTGCTTTGCAGGATCCATGGGGTATCCTGGGTTCGCTCCTGGCTGCTGCATTTGTTGCTGCTGGCGCATGTTGTTTTGGCGCTGTTGCATCGCTTGGTTCTGCTGGAACTGCTGCTGTTGCTGTTGCTGCTGGAGAGAAGTTTGGCGTTGCATCTGCGCTTGCTGTTGAGCTTGCTGCATTTGGAACTGCCGCCGTTGCAATTGAACTGCTTGGAATTGCTGCATTTGCTGAGGAGTGAGCTGCTGCATTTGCTGCGGCGTGTACTGCTGGCGCATCTGCGGGTTTTGCATCTGCATTTGAAGATGTTGCTGCTGCAAAAGCTGCTGTTGCGTCAAACGACCACCAACGTTGCCGTATTGCATGTTCCCGACGACGTGTCCTTGAGGCGCCATCGCTGTTCCCATCGCAGCAGGGTTCACACCCATTCCAGCAGGCATCGCATTACCAGCCATCACACCAGCTCCATTTGGCATACCACCGGCAGGTCTTGGGTTTCCTCCAGCCTTGTGCTGAGCGCGGGCTCCCATTGTCACAGCTAAATGCTGCAGACGGGTCTTCAAAGATGAAAAATCGCCATACTCGTCACGATTCTTCGCTGTTCTATACAGAGAATCCTCAAGTCGTCTAGCCATGTCAGGGAGTCGTCGGATCCATTCTGCAGGAGCATCAGGCTTTCGCTGCTGGAGCAAACTAACACTGCATTCGCAAAAAAAAGGCACAAAAAAGCTTCAGTCAGTCAAAAGATCAACACGATCAGTGTACACAACCCATACACCCTGCACTTACATTTTCCCAATCATCTTCCGTCTCAGCGGCAGATCGTTCTCCGACTGCCACGCAGCTTGATTGTCAGGGCTGCCACTAGAGGATCCGCCAGGAGTTCGAGCACCTTGGGGCATCTGTCTCTGCTGTGCCTGTTGCGCTTGTTGCTGCGGCTGCTGACCAAGTTGCATTGTTCGCATACGATTGGCATCCATTCCGGGTTGCTGGACTTGCGGAGGCATCATCATGTTTGGATTCGGAGCGCCATACTGGGGGTACCCTGGGGTACCCGCCCTATTCATCACCTGACCGGGGCGCTGCATGTAGTTCGCTCCCGCTCCCATCATCGCCTGGTGTGGCGCACTCTGGCTCATCGAGATCCGCAAAACCTCCATCGGAGGAGGAATCAAATCTGGGTGCTGCATCATCATCGCCTTTACTCGCATAAACTCTTCATCGTAGCTGGAGGTGGGAGCTCGGTATTGCGGTTGCATGTACTGACTATTCCCAGGCGCTTGCTGTGGCCCACCGATGACTGGGTTTCCTTGCGCGTTCATCTGGTATCCTTGACCGGCAAAGTTGGGCTGACCAGGCTGAGGACCCGGGTTCATCATCATCGGATTCGAATACCGTTGCTGCGCCAGAGCTTGCTGCTGTTGCTGTTGTTGTTGCTGCTGCTGTTGGGCAGTTGGCACACCAGGTCGGCCAGATGGAGATGGTGCTGCAGAACCTGGACCATCAATGTGAGGCCTTGCAGACGAAGCATTCGTAGATGCAGGAGTCGCAGACGTGGACGTCGCTGTACTGGACGTAGCGCTCGCACCTGAAGTCGTCGCAGACGCACCGGCATTTCTAGCCGCACCTGGCGCTGGACCCTTCGGATTGTTTTGGAACGAGGCGCTCGAACGTTGACCAGCCATGTTGTTTTGGTCCGCCATCATAAAACCCGCAGCGCCATTCTGGTTGGAAGCCGAGTTGTTGGACGAGGAAGATGCGTTGCTCACATTAGTCGGTCCGGCAGGTGCTGAGCCATCGTTGCCGTTTTTCCGTTGCGCTCCCGCTTGGTCCTTTGGATTGTTGCCGGCGTCTTCTGGCTTGGTTGCATTGCCTGTGTTGTTCTCGCCAGTCTGCTCTGAGCCGCTCGGCTCCAGTTCCGAGCCAAAGTACGGGCTTGTCAAGTCGTCGGTCGGGTTCTGCTTTCTCGTGGCGGGACTCGCCCGTGGGGAGTCACCAAAGTTGAAGTCGTCATTTCCACCCGGGAGCGACGAGAAAGGCTCGTCACCGAGGCTTTGGACGCCCGTCGGGGTGCCCACACTGAACGGCAGACCGCCGCCACCGCCGGGAGACGAGCTGAGCGGGGTCGAGTTGCCGCCCCACATGCCCAGCGAGCCGAGGTCGAGCAGGTCGCCGCCGGGGAAGTCAAAACCAAACGAATCCATTGCCGCAGTCGTCGTGGTGGTCGAGAATGTGTTGCCTCGATACGACCTTGCGTAGATATCCGTCTGCGATACACACACAAAGAGGGAAGCACAAGGCACATGGCCAAAAAGTCAGTTTGTTTTCGGTCGTTTTGCGTTTAGAACCCATCGCGGGTCGTGGGTCCACATCTGCACCCAAGACGCGCCTCCAGTACAAAGAAGAGAGAGCTAAAGAAGAGAGGAAGAGCGCGCGCACACACGCACACACACACAAGTGCGGGATGTTCACACTCACACCCAAGATCTACATACATCTACTACAGACACATCAACGCTTCTCTCTCTCTCTCTCTCTTCTCTTCTCTTCGTTCTTCTCAAAGAGAAGACGCGCCAATCGGCCACCTCTTCCGTTTCGTTTACTCACTCTCGTGTGCGCTGCGCTGCGAGGGCGTTGTAATGGACGGACAGATAGAGAGAGGAACAGACAGGTCGATCGCGTCGTCCGCTTCAATCGTCCCGTTCGCTCAGCTGATCCGCGTGCGCGAAGGAAGTGCAGTGGAGCGGCCGCCTGCTGCCAGCGAAGGAAGAGCAAGCGCGCGCTTTAGCGGCGGAGGTTTTGTTTGAACGTCCGATACAAAACGAGTCCGCACGCGTTTTCCCCCCTTGGCAAAAAACGGGAAAGCGAAGCCTCTATCTTTGCATTCTGCGTACTTACTGTAAAAGAAGTGTACCTCTATCTTTCAGTTCAACGCTCATAACGGAATACACGCGAGCGAATGCAAAAAAAGAGAGGTTACGCGTTGCAACGAGTATCAATTCGCACAAACTGCTCACAAAGACCTACATTCTGCCTCTCTGGCATACTGAGTGCAAATAAGAGCTGCTCTTCAAGTTTGTATTGTAAGCACATTCTCCAGAGCCTCCTCCGATAGCGGAACTCAGTAAAATGCTCCCTTGAGAATGCATACCCTCTCGCACATGCTAGAACGAGAGAGTTGCGGTCTCTCGATTGACCAATCAGAGCAAAGAAATGAGGTACCGGTTCAGCCAGCAGCCGGGAATGGAAACGGTGTGGTCCACTGCACGCTTTTGCAAGCGTGGTTTGTATATCATAATCAACAACGCGCGGGTGTTTAATAATTAAAATACACTCTTTATTTTCGCTTAATATAACCTCATCAGTTCAAGGTGGAATTAAAAACCTCTAAATACTATTCTATTAAAACCTTACCAACTTCAAGGTTTTTAAACTTTACAAGAGGTTTTTATATAAAACCTCTATATTAACTTGAGGTTTTGAACAATCCGCGCGAGGTTTTAACCTCTGAGACGAGGTTTTTCGTGGCTCTTTGCATTCAAAAAACAAAATAATTCCAGCTGTCTCAAATGCATTTGTAGCCCTGTACGCGGCGCGTGAAAGTTACAATTGCATACAATTGGCAAGTCAGCCTGCCTCCAGGGTATTTGCAACCGGTGGGGCAAATCCCATTTGAGACACTTGGGTTTGCTTTTTTCTTCCACGAGCAGCTTTGTCGCTTTTCCGAGCTGGCTTTCTTTCTGATTCTCTCTGATACTGGTCGCTTTTTTCCGCCACGCAAAGAAAACAAAAGGCGCCAAATCGGAAAGCCACCATCAAATGATCAAACGGTGGCTGCTGCTGCGCGCATTGCATTTGGATCCAAAAACAGCATGCTACGAGTGTTGCGATTTAGTGCCTAGATGCTTCCCTGCCTCGATGTGATTTGTGCCAAGTGCGCGACCATCAACGCTTCATCGGACCATCCTCGCAATTCCCAGGCTTTTTCGCAAATAAGCGGCTGCTGACGGTTCTGTATCCATCTCAGAAACGAACGTGATCTGGTTCAGTGCGCGAAAATAGATTCTAGAAACGGTAATGCAGCCGACGACGACACTCACTCGCCCGTCGCTGCTTCGTGAGCTGCTGCTGTGTTGACTGTGAGGCCAGTTGTTTGGCTCACATTGGGAGGGAGTGTGTTACATCATGGCGCATCTGGTTGGATGAGCGAGGGCTCAAGTGGCCGACTGGGTGACAGATTAGCTGACTGGAAACGCCATTCGCGAGATGACGGACAACGTGCCGCTTCAGCTTCAGAAGTCCGACCGACTGAAGCGGTACACTGAGAAAGAGGCTTTCTTTTTCCTTCATACAGAGGAAGTTCTTACTGTAGTTTTTTTCGCTCTGTTTGTGTGGGGATTTACAAACAACCAAATGTACCAGGCTGCACTGCTGGGAGAGGTTGGTTGTACCCAATTGCCATGACTGCAGTGGCACCAGGTGTCAGGTGGGCAACTTGAGTGGTGGGCGCTCTCATTCTATCATATCATAGACCCCGTGGCTTTTACGCAACGCGGACAATAACATCACTAACTGTAATAGACGACAGGAGAAGAAGAAGGAGCTCGTCTCATTTTTAAGTCATGCGGCTTCTTCGGTGTGCTAAAGCGTGAATCATCAGAGGTTTGATTTGGTGCTTGAGACTGAACTCACAAAAGTGAGCTTCTCGGTGGTTCTCCACTCGTCTCAGACTTTCCCGATGCAGGACCCCTTCTGGGACGCTCCACATTTGCCAAATATAAATGTGACAGCTTCAACAAGAGTTGGTCAATCAATTTGATTGGCATGGAGAGCTACAATCATAGCGGAATCTGACGCGACGCGACGCAATAATCCATGGTGAACAGTGTGTGTGTTTATTGTCTCGCTGCATGCATGTGCTCCACTGTGCTGTGTTATTCTACCGCCTCTCCTGTTCTCACTTGCAGCCGGTGCCGCCCGCGATGACGAGGCACTTGGTGCTCGTGAACATGGTCATCATGTTGGTCATGACCGACCACTCGAGCGTGAACAGGTACACGAGGATCACGAGCACGCCCATGATCTTGTTTTTGCCGCCGACGCGCTTGAGCTCCTGCGTCTCTTTCTTCTGGCGCGGCAGCAGCAGCACGAAGACGCACGAGAAGAGCTTGAAGCCGTACGCGATGAGGTACGCGTACGTCACCTGCGTGCGCGCGTGGCTGTCGTCCTCGACGAGAAACGTGCGGCCGATGTCAAAGTGCGCGTCCACGTTCTTCGTGAGCACCGAGGAGAACGGCGACGCGAGCGTGGCGATCGTCGTGATCAGACCGTACACGGAGGCTTCGTGGCCGACGCCGATGATCTCCATCACGGCGTACCCGGAGATGAGGTTGCCCATGCTGTTCGGCAGCTTTTCGAGCAGTGGCACGCCGAGCCAGAACCATTGGCTGCGGTAGACGCCCCAGATCGTGAAGAACGTTGGGAAGCAGTCGATCACGACCACCGCGACCTGGGTGATCACGAGCGTGCGGCGCCAGTTCCACTGGAGCCCGTACTTCTTGAGGAAGTAGAGCGAGATGACTGAGATGATGCGGCCGAGGATCGTCGCGATGCTGCTGTTGAGCGGCTCGACCTGGGCCCAGACGCTCTGGATCGGGGCTGAGGCCGTCACGCCAAAGTTCGAGAACAGGTTGCGGCAGAAGCGGAACGCGATGATCTGGTACACCACGCGTTCCGAGAGCAGGTCGAAGAACGTCACGAAGTACTTGCGCGCGGACTGGCGGTGCGCGACCTTGGTGTCTGAGACGAAGAAGAGCGCCGAGAAGATGTTGAGCAGCGCCAGCCCCGCGCAGATGCTCATGAGCGCGTTGAAGCCGAGCGAGCCGGAGAACGAGCCACCGTACTCGGGGCCGTTCATGCCGAAGCCGACCATGCTCGACGAGAGCACCATGAAGCCGTCTTGCGCCATGGAGATCGTCGTCTGCGCCGTGCCGCGGATTTTCTCGGGTTCTCGCTGCGCGAGCTCGACGAGGATGCCGTCGCACGCCGTGACTGCGATTACGGCGCCAAAGTACGCGAGCGACATTAGGAAGATGTACTTGACGCCTGAGTCCGGCGCGTCCGTGTTGAAGCTCGCGACCTGCTCAGGTGTGAGCTTGGTCACGGGCACGTTTGCGAGCGCGCGGTCCGGGTAGTACGGGTCGCCGATGGGCGTGCATGCCATGACCAGCAGCATGCTGAACGCGAGCACCCAGCCAAACACCATGTACGGGCGGCGGCGGTACCCAAACACCGGCAGGCAATCGGTCACGATGCCGATGAAGATCTTGAGCGTCGCGGGGATCGTGACGAGCACACCGGCCGACGTGGTCTCGATGCCCGACATGCGCAGGTAGTTGGTCAGGAACGGGTAGATCGAGCCGTAGACCGAGCCGTAGACGATGCCCGCGACACCGTACTGGAGGACCAGGCCGATGTGTTGCTTGCTCAGGAGGTTCGGCGTACCGCCGGGGCGCAGCGCGCCGCCCTCGAGGTCCAGCGGCTCGGGAGTCTTGAGCGGCTGGAAACCATCGGTGGCAGCAGCATCTTCTAGTTTGTGGTTGGTGGACTGGCGAGGTGACTTCATGACGGCAAATCGAAGAGTAAGATACCAGTCACACGTGGAAAATGCAGGGCAAGACAGCAGCTCGTTCCTAGAGAGAGTGATCAGAGCTCTCGGTTGTGCAGCCTCCATGCAGACTGGCCAGCCCACTCATCGAGGACCAGTGGACAGCGCAACGACAACAAAAATTAACCAAGATGTGCACGGCATCCAGCTGCGGACCACTCTTAGATGTTGCGCGAACAGAGAAACGAGGCGGCGCGAGATGCTTCAACGGCCGGAGCACCCATTAAAGTGGTGCATGTACCTCAAGGACCATCATAATGTGGATTGCGAGAAGCGAGATGCCCTGTATGCTGTACCGATACTCTGGTGTGCCCGGTGGTGAGTTTGATGTGCGACGGGGCCGCCACGTCGCATCTCACGTTGCGCGCGTGGCACGAGCGATACACGACGAACAGCTCTGGTTCGTCCGCGCGGATTGGCTCCTGGCTGCGTGCCTGGCGCAGCGAATCGTTGAGCCCTGGAGCGACTTGGAGCCCGATTGTGATCTGCGAGCCACCGATCAGCGAAGTGACACTGGTCCACTCGACAATACATAGTAGTGCTAAGGCATTTCGGCAGTAGGGCTCTCAGGAGTGATGATGCTTTGATAAGTTGAGAGCTCTTGGTGGACATTATTTGCCGACGCAACCCCCTGAACAAGATTTTGTTAAACAGGAGTGGCTCCTGATGGTGCGACTAGGAGGACTGACTGTCCGCGAGCTTCAGATCACAGGGGAGTTGCTGCTCTGCTGCTCAAAAGGCCTCAAAGACGGCAGCGTCTGCTTTCCATCTAACTGAATGGACCCTGAGGGCTGAAACAAAGCCATCCAGTGTCCAGATCATCTAAGAGTCGAGGGGTGTCAGTGTCCACGCGCCCTCCCTCTCATACACTGTACAGGATGGTCACGACGCCTCTGATCGACGCGTCGAGTTGACCGACGATCCATTGAGGCAGCCCCAGGCCACGCGTCGTTCTTTTGGATAGTGAGCTTCGAGATGTAAAGCCAAGAGCTACGAACAAAAACTCGCATTGGTTCCTGGACCAAACCTTTTTCTGATGACCTTTCATTTCACGAATTTGGTGCCGCGCTTTCGAGCAGGGAACGAGGTTGAAAAGCGCGCTTTTCTCGTGCGAGTTCGGACGATTTTCAACACTTGCGGACCTGTAAAAAGCTATCAATTTACAAGTCCGCTAGGCTTTGCTGTTGCGAAAACTGTTATAAGCATACAAGTCCGATGCATTTTTGTTCGAGAGTTAAACGTTATTTTTACCAACGTTCTTTTGGCAGCCTCCGAATCAAACGTTTTATTGGCACAGCGATTGAACCAGTCAAGCTGCGGCGCCACCACCGCCAGCATCAGAAGAAGAGCGAGGACGCAAAGCGGCAACGCACGCAGCAATGGCTCCAACGCTCTTGTCGTCCGTGTCGACGCGCTCGCGCGCCGTGAAAGAGCGACAACTGGCGATCGTGGAAGACCCAGCGCACGAGCTGCAGATCGTGGATGACCGCGAGATCCAGGTGGACGACGACTGGGAGGACAAGCTCAACCTGCAAGTCAAGATCATGTACGGAAAGCAATGCCAATGATCAAGATGATACTGGGAAGCCATAGTTCGCCTGCATGCAGCTGAATGCAGTGACTGACTGGCTGGTTATGACGCGCTATGCACTGCAGAGTTCTAATGACGAAAGTGTTCTTTTGCATTTGTGCTGCAGGAACGTGGTCGGCACCGTGGACTTGAAGACCCCGCTGGAGCTCAAGACCATCGCGCTCCATGCGCGCAACGCAGAGTACAACCCAAAGGTGCGTAGATTGTGCGAAACGATATGCGTGTGTGTACCATTTACAGCACGTATCTAACCTCTGTCTTTGCGTGCAACCCTGTGCGTTTGTATCTGATTGTGTCGTGTACAGCGCTTCTCGGCAGTGATCATGCGACTGCGCGACCCGAAGACGACGGCGTTAATATTTGGATCGGGAAAGGTGCGAATTGTCTTCTACATTGCCACTGCAGTATGATGCAAAGCTACACCGATGATCTCGCGTTCTAATGCTCGCCACTACGTGGACGCTGTATGCGTTTTATGCAACTGCGCAGATCGTGATCACTGGTGGCACGAGCGAGGAGAGCTGCAGGCTAGCAGCGCGCAAGTTCACGCGCGTCATACAGGTAACGCCATGCTTCATCAATCCTGCAGCTCTCTCTTATCAAGATTTGACATTTTGAATGTGTATGTTGCGTGTGCGTGTGTGTTCTCGTAGAAATTGAACTTTCCAGCGCGCTTCACAGAGTTCAAAGTGCGCAACGTCATGGGCACGTGCGACATCCGCTTCCCGATCCGGTTAGAAGGGCTTCTCAACGACCACGCGCGCTTCTGCAGTGTACGTCCGTCACCAACGCTACTACATCCCGCTTATACGACACTTCATTTGATATATTGGTCACTCGCTCATGCGCTTGCTCTGTTCATTTTGGTCCGCTAGTACGAACCGGAGCTGTTCCCAGGACTTATTTACAAGCTCGTCGAGCCGAAGTTGACGCTGCTGATCTTCGTGTCGGGCAAGATCGTGCTTTGCGGCGCGCGCGACTCGAGCCACCTGAACCAGGCGATCGACAAGATGTACCCGGTGTTGCTGCAGTACCGCAAGATGACGGCACCGCCGTCGCTGGTCACGGGCAAGCCAGGCTACGAGGACAGCGACGACCTGGACCGCGTCGAGCCGAGCGCAATAGTGTAGAAGAACATGGGAGGCAAGAGGAAGAAGAAAAAGAAAGAGAGCAAAACAAGAGCGTCGATACATTCATAATATGTATACATAATAGCAGCAGCAAACTTTGAAAGGGATAGGCACAAGCCCGCACTTCACCCTCCATGGAAAAGAGTACCAGTGACCAGAAAAGGAGTCGTTGGCATCCAGGGTCTGATTCCTGTCCCAGTGGAGTCGCGTTCTGTGCACCAGAGAGCTGAGCAACAGGCGTGGTTTGTGACCATATCCGAATCTGCGACCAGAGCTGATGGAGAATTTGTTGGAACAATCACCAATAAGTGCTGACGAAGCTGGTGCGCGACCTGCAGTGCAACGCAAGCTTGTGCTCCATGGACGACTACCCTGGTGTCTCGCTCGACGACCTGAACCAATATGTGCGCGTGAATGAGCCACTGCTCCATCCGGTCGCTGGGCCGCAAGAATCGTTCTTTGTTGACGGCAACAAGTTTGTGCCGCATCGACCAAGCGGGTTTAGCATGGATCGGAGCGT
>JAADVN010000777.1:0-13403 GCA_023335535.1 Globisporangium spinosum | reverse complement strand
TTCCTTCCTTTCTTGCCGCTGAGGCTTTGTGTGGCGTTTGGCGTGTGGAGCTTTTCAGGATTGGATGAATGCGGTGATTTGACGAATTGAATGAGAGAATGCAAGTTGCAGTTGGCGGATCCCCTCATTCCGCAACCACGCCGTCTGCTCGATTCCCTCCTCCCCTCATTCCGCAACTACTCCGCCAATCGTAAATGAATCCATGCGCGTCATCGATCGATCAATCGCTCAGCTCAGCTCAGCCAGCACATCGGCGAGGGATTTGAAGAGTCGTCGTCCTGACCAGCATGAAGGACAAACGCGGAGAGATTTGTAGCATTTCCCATATCGATGGTGGGTGTTCTTTACAAGCTTGCACTCGACTGGCTATTTTGCCTATTCAATAGGGCGATGAAGAGTGGAGGTTGCAAATGAAAATGCGGCGCCCACTATGACCATAGATGTAAGACCAGTTGGGCCCATACAGTGCTGGCTTGGCGATGAGCTTCATCTGCCAGGACGGCTCGCTCTTCTCTTCATCGTCGCTGCTGTTTTGAGTCGGTGGTGGCATGAATCGCTTGGATCGAATAATGGCTTCATTTGTGGTCCCCATTTGGGAATTGAATGTAAAGTGTATGGATTTGACCGCTCGTGGTTGCTGGTTGAGGACTTTGATCTATCCTGGACGAGCTTACAGTGAAGTCTCTCAAATGTAATTTGGTTGCATCCTCATAAAAAATACTTTTTTTTCTGTAGTCGAGCAGCTCATGCCTGTATGCTTTGTCGGCTCGCTTTATTAGCTCGTTCTAGTATATTAATGACGCGCTGCTGCTGTGTGCTGGTACGAAAGGCGAACTCACTATCTATCAATGCCGACAGTAATGGGCTCGCTCGCGTTGCGCAGGCGCTTGCTCAGGGACTCAGGGTTCTCCTTGCATACATACACCTCTCCGTTCCACAAGTTGCACCATTCTCCATCAGCGAGTCGCGCCGCCTCACCCCAGCTGCACCGCACTGTACGGAGTGCTACCGTTGTTCTCTTTCTCGTCTTACGCAAACTCGCTCAGCTTGTCCAGCACGAACGCAATCCTCACACGCGCACTCGGGTCGCGGTTCGTCATGAGCTGAACGAGGTTCCGCTGCTTCTCGTTCATCGCGTCCGGCAGGTTTGGGGTTCTCTCCTTTTTCACCTGGAAGCAGACTGCTGTGGGGGGGGGGCATCTTATCCCACGGAGTGTCGCCGCTCACGGCCTTGATGATGCACATCGCGAACGAGTTCACGTCTGAGGCGAAGGACGACCGGCCACCTGCCAAGTACTCGGGGGACTTCCAGTGCACAGCGCCGATCTTCTTGACCTCGATCTCGATCTCCGCCTCGTTCACGAGACCGCTCAGTCCAAAGTCAATCAGCTTCGCGTTGCCATCCATACCGATCACGATGTTGTACTTCAAGTCATTGTGGGCATGAGAATGGCTGGTGTGAGTGTGTCTGGGTGTCTGCTGAACGATTTTCTGGTGGTTCCTGCGTCTAGGTGGCGCTCTTCGCGATCTTGCGCATATGAACTATGGATTTGCTTATTGCGAAGAGTGGAGGGTGAAGAATCGTGGTGCTGGCATCGTTCGAGCCCCTTCCTTTTCTCTTGAGGATTGAAGAGGAACCTTCGATGACTTCTCACTGCCGATACTACATGTAGTACGCATACTTACTTGCATGACCATTTTTGCTCAACGCAAGCAAGCGCACTCTGCGGGATATGCATTGACACACTGTTGCTATACATACTCTCCTCTTCGGGTGGGTGGGCGACTTCTACTAGCAATATCAACTACGGCACTATATGGCTTACCTACTTCAACTCACTGCTGCAAGTACTTGTTCACGTGCGCGAGCAGCTCTATTTCTTCCTGGGACTCGCCGAGCGCCGGACCTTTGCCGCCGAGGTCACGCGGGATGTTCTCAATGTCGATTAGCGTCTCGAGCTCCCGCAGGATCGCGCTGCCCTTCAGCATGTGCACCTAACACATTCAACATCATAAAAGAATCATTAGCTCTAGTACACAGCTACAACACAGAATTCAGCCCAGAGACGCACCTTTTCTCGTGTCACAGGGTCGATCATGGGCTTCACCATTCGCCAAATCATGTTGAACCAGCCGGGAATGTTGATGATAAAGATGTGCGCGCTTCGCTCCGGGTAGTGCGCGCCAGTGAACGCCGACGCGCGCTTGATGAAGTCCAGCACTTCGCCGCCTAGGTCGTACATGCCAATGCCCGTCACGTCCAGCACGGTCAACGACCTTCCGGTGTCGCTCGGCTCAATCACGCGCCAGAGATACTCGGTAATGTACATGTAATGCCGCAGCAAGTCTTCGATCGACAAACCCTCGCGCTTGAGTGCCGCGAGATCGATTTTCCCCGGACGCTCATAGTACACTGGCTGTCCTGCTCGTGAGCGCCCGTGGAAGTACTGCGGGTAGTACTTCTTGATCGTCTCAAAAGTCGGATGCGGCCTGACGAGAATGTTGTCAATCTCGTTCTCGCGGCGCCACTGCAACGTGTTCTGGTAGCGCTGTCGTCCTTTCTCTTCATCGCCTTTCTCTGCGGCGATGAAGCGCGCGGAGAATGGCAGCGGGCCGCCTGAGATTTTCGCTGCAGAGGTATCGCCGTCAGCATTTCCATCACCATCTTCCGCAGACTCGACGCCACTCGTAGTAGACAATGGCGAGATGCCATTCGGCTCCAGGTCTTGATCCGACTCGATCACCTCAATCTTGTCGACCCGCAAGAAGAAGATGAGGTCGTTCTCTCTTGAGGATGACGCACTCGTATTGGTACTGATACTGCTCTTCGTAGTTGCTTGCATCGTTCCGCTCTTCGACAGCATCAAACTGTCGCTTTGCGGCGCGTACGCGATCACAAACTGCGCGATCTGCGAGATCGAGAGCAAGATGCCGAGCACGATCGTGATCTTCATCAGTCCTTCAAACGGCGACGCCCAGTAGAACGAGATCATCGAACTGAGCAGAAAGAGTCCGCCAAGAGCTCCTGGAAAGACGATGGAGAACGCAGACGGTTGGTTCACGATGAGCGGCTGCACGCCCGAGGGCTGAGGGGAAACTGGAACTGGCGGCAAGCGAGTGCAGCGGAACCGAACTGCAAAGACACAAGAGAGAACCAATACCAAGAGTTATACAAAACCATTTCACTTCGACCTCACATAAACGCGATTTATTCATCCGTACCGTAGACTTTGGAGACCGACACGATGTTGGGCCGCGCGTCCTGACTTCGCGGCGGCGTCGAGAGCATGATCTCCTTCTCGGCTGTCAGCAGACTCGCTATGTTGTTCCCAAGCATGTGGTGCGGAATGTGGAGCTCTTCGCCGTCGCTCAGCACCAAGACGCAAAAGTCTTTCTTGCGGAATGCGCCGAGCTTGACCTCGCTCGAGAGTTCCACCTGGCGCTTTACGACTCGTTCGGTTGTTGTCTGCGGTGAGAAATCGGTTATAGACGCGACACTGATGACCAGCACTTTCGGCGTTTGCTGATAATCAGAACACAGCGACAGCATCATCATCAGTATAGGCAAATAAGCTCAGAGCCTTTCATAGCACCACAGGAAGATCTAGCATTCGTACCGTGCTGGTGCTAGCAACTTCCTCGCTCTTCTCTTCTTCGGGCTTCACATCCTGGAAATTGCTGGTACGACGGTCCACAGACAAAGCGTTAATGGACGACAAGTGCGGCAAATCCGTAATATGACCAGCATGGCTTACCCAGACGCAGCGGCGATGAACGTTTGCATGGTCTCAATCGACCATTTCGGTGAGAAATCGACGCTTTTCGCAGTCTGCAGCGCGTAATTGATGATGTTCACCCAGCACTGCGCGTACTCGAGCGAGTCTGCGCGCAGGAACATGAGCAGCGACTTGCGTTTCTGTACCAATTGCAGTTGGTATCAGTACAACACACGGATGGGGGTATAAGTAGCTGGGTCAAGCAGGCAGCACAATTGTGCAGGAACAAATGAGCGCATTGTGACATACCGATAGCACGGCGCAGAAATACGAGGGTGTGTTGGGCTCCACTGCTCCATACGGTGCGTCTTCCGGCGCGACGAGCTTTGCATAGCCCATATCTGATAACAGCACCTGGTACATTGACAGCAGCAAAGTACGGCGTACACGTTAGACTCCCAAACAGTCGCATCTTGAGCATAAGTTGCATTCTCGTTACCTGTCCTCTCTCCTTGCCAAAGAGCTCAAACTCTTCTGCCTTGCGGTAGTAGTGCAAGCTCTTGGTCGACAGAATGAAGAGGCGCTTGGCCCAGCCGCCTCGTACTGCGCCATCGCGGCGCTTGTCCAACAGCCCGGATGCGAGAATGCCGAGGTGTGTGCCAGGAAACAGACCGGGAAGCGACACGGTGCGAAAGCTCTGCAGCGACTTCTGCGAGAGCGAGCCCGAGTTGGAGCTGAGGCGGCTCAGTCGCGGCGGGTTCATGCTGCTACTGGCGGAGCTACGCGTGCTGGACGAGAGCTCGTCGGTCGTGGCATTGTGCGGCGAGGAGAGCCCCGCGGACGCCGGGAGCGACGACGACGACGACGTCGAGGACAGCGGCGGCACAGACGCGCTCATAGCTGTGAGTGGGGGCTGACGAGGGGCTGCGTATGAGCTGAGAGGGCGGAGAGAGCCAATGTGCTGTCAGTCACGCAAATGGGGACGTCGCACTGGAAGAGAGAGGAGCACGCGATGTAATGCCGTTCAGCTGGGATACGTGATGGATCGGGTGTGTGTCGCTGTGCGTATTGTTTGTAGCTGCTGCTGCTGCTCATGACCGCGCGGCAGCAGCAGACAGGAAACGACCGCACGACAATACTACACCTTGAATAACAGCTGGGTAGATAAAAAAGGTATACAAAATATAGATTATTAATCAAATAAGTTGTAGTTGATAAAGAGGGAGGAAAAGACAAGATCACTGTGTCGCCTCCCATACGCAATTTCGATTGGTCAACTCTTCTCCAAAGTATATCGATTGGATAAAATATGTTGTATTTTAGTGTGGTTCGCTCCTTCGTACACAGTCAGCTTGGTTGAAGTGATCCAAGGGACAAAAACTGCACCCATTTCGCCCCAAGATTAAAAAAATAAATATCGGCTGAGCCACCAAGAAGACTCAGGACAGAATGGACGAGCGCTTTGCTGCGCAGCGTCTGCTGCTTGCTTTCTCGCTTTCTGCTGCCAGCCACTCTGCGATTTTGCTTCTCTCTCACAAGCCCAACTCAAGACTCACTCAAGAACGCCATTTCACGCTCCACGACAAACATCCATGTCAACTGCCCTTACAAGCCCGACTCCAAGAACAGACGGCTCGTTGCTGAAAATCGTCGCGAGGCTACCTGCTTCGCTCGTGATTGTGGACGAGAATACCGCTCCAGCAGCGATACCAGGCAGCACCAGCGTCTCGGGGCGTCTTCGAAAGCGAGACGAAGAAGCGAACGGCTCGTTCCAATCCGTACTCTGTGAGCTCAACGGTGCGAGACTGTCATTTCACAAGGAGCAACAGCATAAACTACAAGTTGAAGGGTATCATTTAAACTCATGCTAATAACAACGAAGTATCTGACTATGGTACCTGGACTTGCGAAGCGTGAGTTCGTTGCACCCGCTGAAATCAGAAGCCAAGCGGTTCGGATTCTGCTTGGCCACCACTGAGTGCACCTGGACGCTCACAGCCGATACTGAAGAAGGCTATCTGCGGTGGCTCCGGGCTTTGTGCGATTCTACCGCTACCGGCATGCCGTACAATGCTGTCCACGTGAAGTACAAGCGCATGCTCCAGCTGCAGGAACTACCAGTACATGCTATCACTGACGCCCGTGTGGCCGTCGACATTAACGACACCGTTGGTGAGATTGTGGAGCACATCTTTAACTGCTATACGAGGGCACTTGACGCTGCGCCACTGCGTGCTTTCGGCGCAGCAGAGTTCGTGCTGCGAGTCCAGGACGCTGCAGGTGAATGGAGCGTTGATCTCCTCGACCGCAGCCAGAAGCTGAGCTCTTCGCAGCGCGTGCGCGAGTGTGCGGCAGCCGGCAGATCGCTGCTCGTGGAGGTTGTGCGTGCAGCGCCCGAGACCTCTCTATCGACAGAGTAGTAACCTTGGGCCTCATCCTTTGGCATGCATGCATGCAGCAGCAGCAGTTGCTTGATGCTTCATGTTGAGAGAGACCATTGGGACCATCACAATCAATTTGATCACATTCACTCCTTTCAGGTCAAAATAACCGCGGTGCTAACTTCTGAGTGTCATAGTGCTCGGAAGGATCTCGAATAAACAATGGATTTTGCGAGGTACAGTTGGCTTGCCGCGACCCTCTTTTACAAGTTTGACCACTCTGTTTACCAGACTCGCACCTGAAATCCATCCCTTTTGTCGAGCGATACAGTACAATACCGTAGATGTGCCACTCAGTGAGAAAAACAGATGCTATTCTTCCAGACCCCCACACAAATCCCAAAAGCCTTGTCGCCCCCTAAAATTACATCGGCCTCAAAAAGTAGAAAAATCAACAAAAATGCACCCGGTTTTTTTCACTTTTTCAGCTCATTTTGTACCTCCCACTCAGATTTACAGCGAGTCCAACCCTCTATTAGGGGTTGAAGCGACTGCAGGCTGTTTTTTGCTTCGAGTTTTCTTTTCTTCCACCCCCTTCCCTTTTCCCCTTTTCCCCTTGGATGGAGAAGACACGTGCGTTTTGACTGTGCGAGCCTGCCTGCTGCATTCGTTCTCTCGCTCATTGTTCGTTCTTATCAGAAGACCGCACAAGAAGAAGAAGACCCAAAGCAAACCAGCAAGAATGGCCAGCGTCGCGCCGCTCAAGATCTGCCACAAGGGCGAGATCCACCGCTTCTACATGGACATGGACGCGAACAGCTTCGACCAGCTCATGGAGCTCTTCCGCTCGACCTTTAACCTGCGCGAAGGCTCGTTCGTCGTGCAATACACGGACGCCGAGGGCGACGTGATCACCATGACCAACGAGGTCGAGTACCGCACTGCGCTCGAGGCGTTCAAGCTCGAGGACGGCAAGTTCAAGACCATGCGCTTCAGCGCGGTCTCGCGCAACCAGGTCGTGTTCCAGGAGAACGTCGCGGACCCGATCTTGAAGGCGATCGAGAAGCTCGTCGAGACGCTCAACGCCGCGATGGAGAAGGTCAAGCACGAGGACTGGAAGCTCCGCGCGCAGTCCGGTGTTGACTACACGAACGAAGCGCTCAAGAACGCGGCCAAGGATGCACGCGAGTCGCTCCACTCGGCACGTCAGTCGATCCAGGAGATCCCATTTGACCAGATGCTGAAGGAGACCACGGAGGGCATCAAGGCGGCGGCGGAAGGCATCAGCATCTTTGCGAAGGAAGTGGCGGAGGAGATGAAGAAGGAGAAGCTCGTCCAGGACGCCACTGAGGGCATCAAGACTGCTGCGGAACGTGTCAGCGTATTTGCCAAGGATGCCGTCGAGGAGCTGAAGAACCTGCAGATCCCACAGGGAATGCCAATGGGATTCATGCCAACCCCAGTGCCTGTGTACACTGAAGCCGCTGTGACCACCACCGAGCCAATTCCAGCCCAGGAGGAAGAGGTGGTTGCCGCTGAAGTGGTGGAGATCGCGCAGTCGGCGCCAGTGAGCGTGGACAGCGACTGGGAGCAGGTCGCGGAGCAGACCACCCCTGCGGTCGAGGAAGAGATCGTCGAGGTCGTGGTCTCGGAGGAGGAGAAGAAGTGGGTGGACCAGCTCGCGACTATTCGCGACATCTTCCCGAACGTGGACACGACCCACGCGATCGAGCGCCTCGAGGAAGCCAAGGGCAACGTCGAGATCGTGTTGAACGCGTTGATGGAGGAGATGTAAATCGCGTCGTATTGGCACGAGTGAGCTAGAGAGAATGAGCAACAGCTCACTTTCGACTCTCTCTCATCCATTTTTTTTCTCATTTGCTGCGAACTGACTGAGGTTGAAGCGTGCGACGAAGAAGCAGAATCGAACTGAAGATGATTTTCTTTTCAATACATAACTTTTTTATTTTGAAATGGTTTGTTGAAATGGGTTTACCGGTGTCTTTAGAATGGGAAGGGGACTCTGTCCTAGTACCACTTGATGCCACTCCTCGCCTTGCCAAGCTGCGAAACCTTGAGCTGGTGGCGGATGTCGAACAAGAAGCGCATGATTGATGAACACCTGTGATTGCGGGGTCCGGAAGTATTTTGTTTAGACCTGCTGGGTGGTGTTGATTAGATATCTGGAAGATTGTCTTGCCTCCAACATCCATGCTCGCAGTGCAGATTTTACCTATTCGATGGTGTAGTATCGCTACTTCAGCAGCATTTCAAGATCCCATCTTTGATCGTCGCTGCTTGCGCTGAGTATCTCAAACTGTCGCAAGCTCCTCGTTCATTCACTCGCAAACGGATCGAATGTCAAAGCCGACGGAGAAGTCCGAGTCCGCCGCGAGCGTGTGGCTGTTGAAGCGCGGCGTGGACGGCTGCAGCAGGTTCGGGTAGTAGTTGGATCTCGCGGACGTGATCGCCACGCCCTCGTGGTGGATCTGCTCGGCCACGTGCTGCTTCTTTTTGGTCTCGACGAGCTTCTTGATCATTGCGTCTCACCACCACGAGTCCGTGAGCGTCTTGCGGAGCTCTTCGGGGTCCTGGAACTGCTTCTGCTTCACGGTGTCCATCTCACTGCGCAGCCTGCGCAGAAATACTTGGTCGTCCTGGAGACTTCGTTGGCGGTCGCTCAGGCGCTCCTGCTCTTTCGTGCTGATCTGGCCCAGCAGCTGCTGCTTCAGGTCCTGCTTGTTCTTTAGGAGGTACTCCTTATCTTCGTACCCGAGCCGCGTTTGCTCGCCATCGCAGTAGAACGAGCTCGCGGACGGGTCGATGCATTTCCGCTCGTGCTCCTCGCTGTTGCGCGCACTGCGCTGGTGGTCCATCTGCACGCACAAGTGGCGCTGCATGTTCTCCACGCACATGCGGCGCATCTTGGCTTCGAGCGCCATGGCCTTCACGTCGCGCTTCTGCTGGAGCTGCAGGTCGAAGGCGTATTTCGCTTCCAGGTCGACCTCTTCTGTGAGGTTCGACACGTGTCTCTTGAAGGCCGACTCCATCATCAGTTTCTCCTTTTGCTGCTTGCTGTTGAGAGGTGATGACTGTAGCAGCAGATCATGCTTCTAGAGCTCATCTTCGAGACTCACGCTAGCATCGAGCGACGAGATCGGGATCACGTTCTCCGGGTTGCTGCGGCTCGTCGGCAGCGCCTCAAGAAACTCGCTGTCAAACATGAGCGTGTCGATCTGCGCACGCTCCTTGTCGCTTCGCCGGTGGTCTTCGGGGTTGGAATTCGCAAAATCCATCACCTCCTCTTTGCGAGGTGTCGAAATCCGCCAGGTTGCCCAGCACCGACGGCTGGAGCGTGCCCAGCAGCGACCGCGCGATCTCGTCCTCCAGCGCGCGCAGGAACTTCATCAGGTCAAACACCATCGACACGCAGCGGTTCTTCGCGATGAGGCGGCCAAAGTTGAACATGATCGAGAGTTGTGAGCCGCTCCCAGCCATCTCGCCGATCCGCTGCAGCAAGTCGCGCATACCGCTGAACACGAGGTCCTTTGTGAGGTTCCTCGAGCATTTGATCGCGATATTCATGAAATTGATCTTTTCGAGCGACGCGGCAATAGACGGCGTCAGCGTTTTCTTCTGCTGCAGCCCGTAGGTTTTCACAAAAGTGTCCGAGAGGATGAACACGGGCCGGAATTTGGTTTGGTTGCGCGAATTCGTGCACGTTTCCCAGCTAATGGACGCGAACGTCGCGATGTGCACGCCCTGTTTCAGTATCAACATCATGGGCAACAGGAACACCACACAGTGTCAGATCGGCATTAGCCAATTCATGAACTACTTTCTCGTCGATACCTTGCCAATGTCGAAGCGCGAGGAGATCCAGTCGTTGAACGCGCGCCAAATGTCTTCGAGCGTTTCGCGCTTCTTGTCTGCGACGCATTTCGTGCGCGACATGCGCGTGCTGCAGTCGTTCAGGAGCTGCTTGAGCGTGTACAGCGACATCTCGCCTTCCTCTCAATGGTGCTGCCTTGACTGGGTCGCTATTGGCTGATACGCTCTCCTTTTGCAGTAGGCGCGCGCGAGAGGCTGCTTCTGCTGCTTCCTCTGGTTGCTGCTGTCACTCAATGCGCCACTCCCGATCTCTACATTGGTGGCAACATGCTGACGCTGAATGGAGCCACTCAGACCGCACTGCATGCCTATAAATAGCTTCGTGCGTGCTATTCTTAGTGCACGCTCTGGGGTCTCGTCACGTCACGCGACTCTTTCTTGACAGGATCTCGATCTTGGCTTCTTGGCTCAAAAAGCTGCTGCTGGAGATGGAAGAAATGAATGAATGATATCAACAGGAGCTGGCGTTAGATTCCTCGCACACACAGAGCGATAGCAGGCGCATGCACGCAGAGAAGGAGCAACAAAGAGATTCGAATGGGATATTGATACAGTCACACGGATGGGCAATGTCGAAATGGAGAATGGAATACATCACTTGTTGGTCATATCGTACACTCTTTTGTCGCCTTCGTCTGAGTCTTCGCTGTCTTCTCATGACGCTACTATAGCATTCGCCGAGAAGGGGTGGCGCTGCAGAGAGCAGCTTGGAGGGCTCTTCTTGTCTTGCCATGTTTAGTCATGAGGCGGCGACGGATCGTTCTTCTTGGGCTTGGCATGCGCGGTGTCGTCGTACACACGCTGTTAAATAAAATCGCTCTTGCTCGTGGGTCGCTTTCGCATCCGCCTTGAGCCTTGGTCTCTAAGCAGACACACGATTGCCGCGGTCGACACACAGACTGAGCCTTCTGGACATCGCGATCTCGGAGCTCTCCATCATCATGCGGTAGATCTTCTTCTCGCTGCACCCGGCCTTTGTCAGCATCGTCACGCGCTCGAGCGGCTTGAGCCAGCGCACTTTGCGGCGACGCGGCAGGCGCTGCGGCTTGCGCTGCGCGACATCGCGCGACTTCAGGATCTTGTCGTTGTCATCGCCATCGACTGCATAGTCATCTTCAGCATCCGGTTCGTCGTCCGTGTCCGCGCACATGTCATCCAGCGAGGAGCTCCAGATGTGCTTGGGCTTGCGCGCCAAGCCGATCGACGGCCCGCCGCGCTTGGGGATCGCGCTCCCGCCGATGCCCACACCGAACTCGTACACCGTGACCGTCGACCAGCGCACGCACTTCTTGACCGTCATCTTGACTATGGGGTGTGGCTTGTGTGTTGCCTTGGGGCTTACGAGTTTGTGTGTGTGTGTGTGTGCGTGTGTGTGTGCTCGTTTGCGCTTGGGGACGAGTGGCGGTATATCACCACTCCCTCGCTCTCTTTTCTCTCTTTGTCATGCGCTCGCTCGCTTGTTCGCTTGCTGGCTGGCTCGCTGCCTGAGCTGAGCTGACCGTACGGCCGCCCCAACAGCAACGACCACTAGCTTCGCGCGCGAACCGGCCGGCCGCAGCAGCAGCAGCAGAGCCAAAGACGGGCAAAGAATAGCATCGCTCGCTCGCTCGTTCGTTTGGCTGGCGCACTCACTCTCGCACCCTTCTCCCCCCAGCCCAGCCGCCCAGCCTCAAGCCCAACTCCCGCATACACAGAAGAAGACGTTGCGACCCGCCCGCCCACTCTCCGATTTATTCCAAGAGCCCGCCTGCTCCCCCGCCCAGAAAGAAGGGGCGAGGCGCGAGCGCCTCGCAAAAAGCAGCATCCCTTCCGCCGATTCGGGAGGAGCGACGTGCGAGATCCGGACTTTGCCAAACCGCGGTGGCTGTGGCTTCTGAAAGACGTCGCCCACCCCCCGATCTAAATGCAAAAGCTCAACCCCTTTTTCGCAGGCAATCTGTTCAGCTTGGCGACAAAAAACTGGCGCTTAGGGTTCAATGCGTCCATTGCATTGGTTGAAAAGAGGCAGCACGTGCATTTCAGCCAATAAGCTAGCGGTTGTGAGCAAGCGGTTTTGGCGGGAAACAAGAAAAAAGCGTGCACAACGCGCGCCTTCCTGTGCGACAACGTGCGGTTGGTCGGTCATCCGATGGGGATGAACGACGATGATGATGTCGTGGAAAAGCGTTTGCCTGCGCTCTATTCAGCACCTCCATTCCCGTGCGTCCTACGAGCGCCTTCTATCCTTCTACAGACATCGTCGTCGTGTGCGTTTTGTTTTGTCGCTGCTTCTCTCTCCATCTTCCTTCTCTTCTTTTCCTACTAACCACCGTCCGCAGCTCAACTGGCGACAGCATGCGACGAAGACGGTCTTATTCAACGCCAGACGGCTGGGCTGGGCTGGGCTGGCTGGCTGACTGTGCGCACCAGACACGCGCGAGGTTTGGCTTTATTGTGTGCGGACATCACCATGCAAAACGTCGATTGCTATGTCGTCGATGGTGGCGGTGGCGAATCCAACAGAATCAGCACAAAGCGGTTGGAGCGCGAGTTGAGTGTCTCGGATTGGCTTCTTCCTGAGCGCGCTCGGCGTGCGACATCTGCTGGAACCTCGATGAACATGCCGCTGCTATCAGCTGTTGCACTCCCAGTATTGCTGCTACTGTCGGTGCGGACACTTTCGCTTTTGAATGGCGCTGCTCGCAGCAATGGCGCGCGCGGCTTGACGTCGACGTCGACAATGTACAAGTCGCGGCGGAGCATGATGAGCGACTGAACGCAACAGTGCGGAGACGCGGCGATGTCGTCGCTGATGAAATCCTCGACTGGTTCGCTAAAGTGGATCTGCAGACGGATCGTGTTTGGCGATGCAAGCGTTGTCCGGGAAGTGTGGATCGAGGCGGAATCTTCCGTGCAGATGATCACATGCGGACATGCTTCCTCTACGCATTTGGAGACTCACAACGCTCGCGGTTATCTATCATCAGGTCATATCCAATGCATGTGTTTTACGCGCTGCGCCACTCACCTCCGAGCAGGAATTGCACTTTCATGCGGTCGATGATGTGGTCGCGACCGAAGCCCGCCACACCCACAGGTCGAAACCCTTCGCAGCGCAGGTTTCTGGTAGCCAATGAGCGCCTTGAGCGGGAGTGCAAGGATGCATGTTGAAGTGGCAAGTAGTGACGTACTTATCTGCGCCTCGGTCGAGAAAGTATTTCACAAGCTCGTGGCGGCTGAAGAAGCTCGCGACGTACAGGGCCGTTCGCTGCGTGTGTGTGCATTTGCATTCATGGTCGTGCGTGTGGCGCCCACGCCCAACGCAATCATTAATCAGTCAGTAGTCAGTGAGTCATTTGTATCCATGTGAGAACTTGTATGGTGAACGATTCTCGACGCCCTTCATTTGAACGTGTGTGTGTACCTTGGCATTGCC
>JAADVN010000776.1:0-13404 GCA_023335535.1 Globisporangium spinosum | reverse complement strand
TGTATGTCGCCAACAGTTTGCGATTTTGGTCTTTGTGACCAACTCCCAGGTATCTTTCGCCCATCACATTGCCTCTAGCACGTCAACGTGCCACAACGCCTCTATCTCTTGCTCCATGTCGTCTTTGCTGGCCTCAGACACGCGCACCAGCAGAGCACCGAACCTGCCGATCACGTAGCGGTTCTGCAGTTGGCTGATCTTCTCCTTGAACTGCCGGATGATGCCGGCACCCTGCGGCTGCAGAAAGGAGGTGGTGTTGGGCAGGAGCATATGCAGCGTCAGATTGGAGAAGAGATTCTCTAGGCGGTGCGACGACACATTATCCAGCAGTAGCAGGACGTGCCGGTTCTCCGCGCGCATCTTGTCGTTGAAGCGCTTCGCCCAGCCCTGGAACAGCTCGCTGTTCATATAGCCCTTCGCAGAGCTCACGTATTCGATGCCAAGCTCTGTCGGGCTCTTCCCTCCGAAGCAGCGCGACCGACGGCTCCCTCCAACGAAGAGCAGCAACAGCTTGAAGGAGCCATCCGGGTCGCGCGCGTCAGCCACGGCCATCCTCTTCTTCGAGCTCTTGCAGCCGGAGAAGCGCTCCGTCGCGATCGTCTTGCTCGGGGTGGCACAGTAGAAGTATGTCGTTTCATCCATTTGTAGATATCACGTCGCGCATATAATTCATGGCGCCCGAAGTACAGCACGCCCGTTTTCAACGCTTGCGGTCTTGATTGACGCCACCTCTCTGTGGATGTGCTTGGGTGTGAGGTGGTGCCGCTTCTGAAAGCGGCACAGCCAGCCGTCGGAGAGCGACAGCGGGGTCAGGATCTTGGCTGCCGCTGGCAGCGCTGCGATTAGCATCCGCTCGCGAATAGCGCTTGCCTTCTCTTGGGTGGTGGCACCAGTCACGATCGGGATCCTCCACTCCTCGCAGCTGCGGATCCACTGCAGTACCTCTTCTTCTAACTCGAGGCAGCAGACGGAGCGGTTTGCCTTGTGTTTTGGGTGGAGAGTGTCATCGCCCTACGCCTTCATCACGCAGTGAATGGTCATGCGCGACGGTGCTCGGGGAAGCTGGAAGGCGGTCATGGCCCACTCAGTGAGTTGCTTGTGCATCAGATCTGGGCGCGCGATGCAGTGAGCACGAAGCTCTACCTTCTGGCGGTTGGTGAGGCGAGCGTATGTAGCGGGTATTCTCTTTGGCGGCTGGTAGAGCTTTCGTGTATGAGCTGGCTGGCGTGTGATTCGCACCAATCGAATTTGAGAATAGTGAGTCTAGAGTATGTGTTGTCCACAAAATATCGCTTTTAAAGGGGTATGTGGTTTTAGTTGTGTATCAATTTGAGAGTGTTGTCTGTATGTGTTTGGGTGAGCCAAACTTTGATTCCTATCTCGCGTGTTTTGTGAGAGTCAACCAGAGTTTGTGGGCTACCCATTTTTGATGAAATCTTTGCTAACATTTCGATCGTAAATTCTGGTTACGCTCGTAAATCGAAACTTTAGCATAGGTTGTGTAGGGTATTTAACCTTTGTTGGATTGAACGCTGCAAATTTCAAAAAAGCAAAATCAAGCGGGGAACTCATGCACAAAACAGTAAAAACATAAGTGAGCACAGCGACGGCGATGACAATGACGACGACAGCGCAGCAGAAGCAGCGCGACATGGAGGACGAGGAGATGGCGACCGAGGCCGAGAGTGACGTGACCATCCAGGCCGAGCGCTACTCGTACACGGAGCTCAAGGAGGCGCAGCGCCGGTGCGGTGAGAAGGCGGTCGCAGCCGCGCTGCAGGAGTGCGGCACCTCGTCCACAGCGCAGCAAAAGGTGGGTCTTACTGAGTGTCTGTGTGTCGAGGAATGCACATTCGCTCTCTCTTTCTCTCTGTAGGTGCTCGCGCTGACTTGCCTGCCTGCCTGCGTCGTGTGTATATGCCTTATCGTCTTGTTTTTCTGACGCTAGGTGTTCCAAGCACATGTGAACGATCTGTGTGCAAGCATCTTCATCGCGGTTGTGCGACAGTACGACCCCGACACTAAAGGTTGGTTTGTTATTGAGCGATGGTTGGCATCTTGCTGCTAGGGATTATTGCGCGCGACCGGCACTGACAGAACCGTTGCGTTATGATAGAGGACGTGGAGCCGGTAGACAAGGAAACGGTAGCGAAGGTGGCGGCGTTGGAGAAGAAGCTCAAGGAGAAAGAAGCAGCAGTGAAAGAGCTCCGAGAAAAGGTTTTACGAGTTGCCTGTGGTATGATTGAAGATTGTCGTTGGTCATCGCTGACCGTATGTGATTCGGAATGTGCAGGTTCCAAAACTGGCGGCGGAGAAGACGCGGAAGCAACTCGAGAAGTCTCGCAAACGATCTGCTGACGTCGAGCTCACGTACGTGTCGTACCACTCACTCCCTTCTGCTCGCTCCACTCAATAGGCGAACGTGAATATGCTAACACTGCTGTGTGTGCTATGTGTTTGCAGTGTTCCTGAGTTGATCTCCGACCTGTCGCTCTCGCTGAGTGAGCTGGAGCACCTGAAGGAGACTTGCGAAAAGGTGTGTTTCCTAGTGACGCCTTTCATCATTAATCAAGCGCTCACATGTTTTTTTCCTTTGACTTTGTTTTGCCCAGACCTCGTCGACGATTTTCAGTGCGAATATTAAGCTGTCTGAAGTGATCAACCAGACGACCGAGACAGTCAAAGTGGTGAGTTTGAGAATGGTGGCTTTTCCTGAGAGTCATGCTGTATCCTGGCGAAATGATCATGTTCAACTCATTTGTCTGTAGGTCGAGCGCGCGATGAAGCGACCGAAGACAGCAATTGATGTTGCGATGGAGCAGAGCCCAATCAAGACGCGGTTCCTGCTCAGCGAGCTGGTTCGTTGTTGTCTTTGTCCGACATGGATTCACATTATTCGCATTAGGGTCTGAGTCATTTGATGTTGTGATAATGCCTTCTGTGCTACACAGGAAAAACCGCAAGCAGCCACTGCGACACACCAAACGCCTCCGCCAACGCTCCGCAGCAAACTGGCGCTGCATTTGTGTGCTGCGAAGAACGTGTAGGCCAGTAGCAGGTGCATCAAGTGACCCCAGTTTATGTAATATTACTGAACGTTTTTACGTTGATCGAGTTGCAAAGCCATTGCCACCGATTGACTGGATGAATTGAAAGACTGTAGAGCGACCGAAATTCATGAAAGCGCGTTTGCGCCGAAATCGCGTTTTGCTTTCAAAAAGAATTGGAAGCCAATGAATACGCGCCACTGCTCTGTGATTCACCATTGCTTAGTCAGCTGGGGAAGATTTCGGCATATGTCGTACGAAGTGAACAACATACATGCTGATTGCATCGAGAACAAAGAAACTAAAACATGTTGCAGGCGTTTACAAGCAACCATACGAACATACCGATCTCCTTACTGGAACTTTGGGAAACTGCTGGCGTTGCGTTTTACGACCATGCCGATTACCGCAAACACGACCGCGAACACAAAGAGTTTGATCGTCTTGATCGTGCTCTGCGGAATCGGTTTGAGCAGGAACGTCAGCACGGCCTCGCCAGACTTGGTGTACGGCATGTAGCGCTGCTTGGCGTCCAGGATGTTGTACTTGATCTGCACGCCCTTTCGATGCGTGAAAACGTCAAAGCTGTACTTGCCGTGGTACGCACCCATACCCGAGTTGCCGACACCTCCAAACGGCAGGTTCGGGTTGGACAAGTGGACGACCGTGTCGTTCACCGAGACACCGCCCGAAGAGGTCTGCGTGAGCACTTGCTCGCGGTTCTTACTGTTCGTCGTGAACACGTACAGCGCGAGAGGCTTTGGGTGATCGTTCACGTACTCAATCGCTTCTTCGAGGGTGTCGTAATAGTAAATTGGCATCAATGGACCAAAGATCTCCTGCGACATCACAGCGCTGCTGTTGAAAGCCTTGAAGTCGGCCTTGAAGTTCATGAGCGTCGGCGCGATGTAGTGGTCCTTTACATCCACGGCACCACCGAACGTCACGCGCTTCGTGTCCTTGGTCAGCAACCCACTCACGCGAGCGTACGAGCGGTCGTTGATGATACGGCAGTAGGAGTCGCTCTGCTTGGCGTCTTTGCCAAAGAAGTTTTCCAGCTCTTGCTCAATCGCAGCAACGAGCCTGTCGCCCACTTTCTTGCTCACCATGACGTAGTCAGGACGCACGCAGGTCTGACCAGCATTCATGAAGCCTCCCCACGCGATACGGCGAGCGGCGATCGTGATGTCACACGTCTCGTCCACAATCGATGGGCTCTTGCCGCCGAGCTCCAGCACCGTAGGCGTCAAGTGCTTTGCAGCCGCTTCCGCGACGATCTTGCCGATGAACTCGCCGCCCGTACAGAAGATCAGGTCAAACTTCTGCTCCAGCATGACCTTCGACGCCTCGACGCCGCCGCGCACTGTGCGCACGATGCGGTTGTCGAGGTACTTGGCGATCAAGGTCGCCAACAGCTCGTTTGTGTGCATGCAGGTGTCGTCACCTGGGAGACGCAAGAGCACGGTGTTGCCAGAGCTGAGCGCACCCACCAGCGGCGTGAGCGAGAGCTGCACCGGATAGTTCCACGTGCCGATGATGTTGACAACGCCAAGCGGTTCCTTGTAGATGAAGGACTTGCCCGGCAGGTTGCCGAGGTTCGTGCCGACGCGCTCAGGCTTGGCCCACTCTTCGAGGAAGTCGAGATGCTCCTGGATCTCCACCATCAACGTCCCGACCTCCGACACCTTGGTCTCGGTCGGGTTCTTGTGCAGGTCCTTCCAGAGCGCGTCGCAGATCGCGTCGAGGTTCTCGTTGATGAGGTTGCGCAGCGCGACGAGCTGCTGCTTGCGGGTCTGGAGGTCGCGCGTGACACCGCTGCGGAAGGCGGCGCGCAGCTCCTGCACGTCAGCGGCGATGGACGCAGCGCTTGAGGTGTTGTTCTGCATAGCGAGTGGGCTGGCGTGGGTTTGCTGCTGCTGGTCTTGGCGAGTTGACTTGCGGGCTTGGCGGCGGATTGCAGAATGCAATGTAATGCATGACTTGTCGGTCGTTGGGCATTTTGGACCTCCCCGGAATTGATTTGATAGCGGCTTGAAGGTAGTGGCGTGATCGACCCATGATCACTGTTGAGGCCAAAATAGTAATTTACAAATCTTGTCTGACTAAACAAACAGTTTATTTTAGCCAATGAATACTGCTTTGTAACTATTTCGCTGCATTCATTGGACAAAAAGACAAAAGACTCAACAGTGACCATCACTCATCAGAGTGATGGCTACTGTTGAAGATTTGGGTCCAGACTGTCCAATTGCCTAAACTTACATCCCGTGATGATTGGAAGAAAAATATACTGACCAATCAGAGATTTTACAAGAAGAAAATAGTTGATTGGTTGATAGATTTGCGTCTGCGTTACATACAAAAAAGTAAGTATCATTTTCGTGTATCAATTTGAGAGTATTGTCTGTACAACGCAGACGCAAACCGATCAACCAATCAGATACGAAACATTCCACTTTTTACATGTGGAAATAGAAATGCTTATTTCTATTTACACATTTGTAACCATCAATTAAGTTCAACGTGTCCATGATGGCGTCGCTTCGCCACCCGAGCCAATTTATACCAAAAGCAACCAAGTCATCTTCATCTTCCATTACGACCGAGTGCCAAAGCGAAGCAAGCCCACGTCCGACCAGCCACCTACTACCAACCGCGTTCCATATCACACACCACACAATGGCGAACAACGGCTACGACGTCGACCACGAGTCGCTGGGACTCTCGGCCGAACGTTTCGAGGTGTTCGTGGGCATCTTCCGCCAGTTCGACAAGGCAACACGGGCGCGATCATCACCAAACAGCTCGAGGCGCTTTGCTTCAAGCTGGGCGAGGCGTTCGACGACGAAGAGCTCGCGGTTGCGAATGCGAGTCTCGAAAACGAGCAGACGGGGCTCATCCACTTTGCGGTCTTCCTCCCGTGGTGGAGCAGCGAATAGTAAGCTAACCCAGATAGCCAAAGGAAGACGGCGCTCCATTTGTATGATACGTTATAAATGCAAGACTCTCCATCCTCAGTAGTCCTAACGGGATCTCACTTACCGGTAGTAGTGGTCGTGATGGAGCTAACACTGAGGGTCTGCGTCACAACCGAGCGTACCCGCTTGGCGCGCGAGTGCAGAATCAGGTTGCGCTCATGGAGGCAGCGCACTTTCTCGGGGGCAAACACGAGCTCGCCATTGCCACTCAGGTCCACGACGCGCAGAAACGGCAGGTTCCCGAACGAGTGCGGGATCACAGTTAGATCCCCATTGCTCCCGAGCAGCAGCGTCTTGAGCTTGGCGATATGGTTGCCCATGTCCTCGTCGAGGGTCTCGAGCACGTTCGAGCGCAGATTGAGTTTTTCGAGCGCACTGAGCTTACAGAAGCTTTTTGGCAGCGTCACGATCCGGTTGTTCTCGAGATCGAGCTTCTGCAGGCTGTACAGTAGCCCAATTTGCTCGGGCAGCTCTGTGATTGCGTTCTCTGAGGCGTTCAGAGCCATCAAATGGGGCAAAAGCCTCGCGAACTCTTCGAGAAAGAGCGTCAGGTTGTTCTTGCGGACGTTGAGCTTCTTGAGCGTTGTTGAGAACTTTGTGAGCACTTCAAACGGGAGATCGCGTAGTCCCAGGCTCGAGAGGTCGAGCTCAGTGCCTGCTGTCTGCGTGACGCATCTTGAGAAGCGCTGCGCGACTAGATCTTGGTCTGGCTCTTGATCGGAAGCCTGAGGCTGGAGCTCTTGCTCTCGCTCTGGCGATACTTCATCACCGAGAGGTGATTTGCGCTGGCCTTCCTGCTCCATGTCTGCTGCTCTCTCTTCGGATTCTTTATCTTCCTGCTGTTGTTATATCTGTGTGAGTGGAAGAGCCTGTGCAAACATGGGCAGCTAGTTGGTAGTAAATCAAAACGGATATGGATATTTCTGTATTGAAAGTCTACCTCCAGTTGCAACTCTCTATGATCCCCACTACTAGCGACTTTCCTATCCGAGGAGCTCTTTCTCGAAGCGCACGAGCGAGAAGTTCTGGAACGCATCTCGTCCTGTTTCCTGGTAGCCCAGCGCAGCATAGAGCTTCTGCGCACTCTCCATGGCGCCGATCGTCTCGAGACTGGTCTTTTTGTACCCACTCGTGCGTGCAAACGCTTCGACCGCAGCAACCAGCGAAGACGCGACTCCGAGACGGCGATAGGAGGCGTCGACGCTCAAACGACAGAGCTCTGCAGCTGCTTTAGCTTCACTGTCGCTGTCGCTGTTGTCACTGGTTGAAACTGGCTTGAGCCCAATGCATCCGACGATCTTGTCGTCCACCTGCGCGACCCAGAAGCAGCTCTGTCTGCTACTGTTTAAAGCTCTCTGGCCTGCTGCTGCTTGCTTCATGAACGACGCGTAGACATCCTGCATATCGCCCATCGAGCCGCGCAGTCGGTTCGCAACGAACTTCTTCACTGCCTTTGACTTGTACTCCAGATGGGTCGACTCGAACAGATTCTGCACTGCAGCGAGGTCTCGCTTCTCAAACGTGCGAATGATGACGACGCTGCTTATGTCACTCAATGGCGATGACAGGCGCAGCGCTGTGGCTTCCATGCGTGGAGCAAGTTGCTGGCCGGAGCAGAACGAAGAACTCCAGTGAGAGTTGTTGCTGCTGATGCTGCTATTGCTATTGCTGACCAGGAAGATCGCGTAATGCGCGTTGCAGAGCATCCAGTCGGCAAACTCGTCGAACACTTCGAGCGCACTGAGTCGCTGCTTCTCTGCTGCGCTCGTGCACCCTGCGAAGATCGCGTTCATATCCACGATGCGGCACGCTTCCCAGCTTGCGAGGCTCAGGAAGCGCCGGTAGTGGTCGTCGGCGCTCTGGAACTCGCGCAGTGAGCGGAGTTCGCAGCCTTTCACAGCGAAATAGCGCTGCAGAGTCTCGCCAAAAGGGTCGTTCAGCGCGATCGGGTCGTAAATGACTGCAGTAGCATCAGCAAACCACTCAGAGAGCCATTTGAGCAGCCCTGTGCCCTTGACAGGGTCAAGATAGGACTACAACACACAGAGCATCCACATACAGCATAGTCAGTAACCTAAAGCTCTTCAGCTTAGACTATAGCGATTTCAGTGCAGTCCAGCGTACCACAACGCACTCTGCAATCACGAGCGTCGGCAGCGAACGGTCGATGCCTGCAGCTTCCAGCGATACTTCGAGGCGAGCCACGTCGCCCAGGTCGCACGCAATGAGCGAGTACGTCGACTGGAGCTTTGCCACTTGGCACTGGAGCGCCATACCATCACTAGCAGCAGCACTATCAGTAGCACTATCAGCGGCTTGTTGATCCTCCGAAGTGAACAGATGCGCGAAGCTCGCGTCGCGGGTCAGGATCGCCCTCTTGGCGTCGACGATGCTCCCGCAGTCCACTTCGAAGAATGAGATGTTGCGCCGCTTCTGCTGCACGAGGCGGAAGAACAGCGTGTCGAAGCCCGCGCCGAGCGACACGATCTGCACTTGCTGGGACGACGACGATGCATCTGCTGCTTCAGTGGCGTCTATTGACAGTTTAGTTGGATTAGACTTGTCATTAGCTATTCACTTGCATCAGAGCTTGCGCGATGCAGGATAACTGGGAGCACAATACGTACGCCTGGCGAGGAAGAGGTCAACGCATTGCGAGATCGCAATGTGGCGCAAGTAGTAGCCTCGATGGATCTGTACGCAGCAACAAAATAACAGACCACAGACCACAGAAGCGTATAGAGTAGCAACACGTTAGCTTGGTCCGTGGCAGTATGCATACGCAGACAGTTCTGTAGTCCGGGCCGTTATCACTGGCCATGGCAATGGAGCAGACAGAGCTGGACACAGAACACGAACCAGTGGGATGCGGCGCGTGGGCTTCTTCACGAACGGACTCAGGAAGTCGTCTGCAAAGTACTGTTGCGTCGCTGCGGATCTGTAATTCAAGCGCACGAATAGCAACAGTTTGCATTCGCGATAGTGTGAGAAAGTGTCGAGTAGTTGGCGCACACGCAAGTGACGCGCATTGCGCACACACTACTACTGATGGACAAGGAGAGACATATGTGCGTGATGACGAGTGCGTGGAGCATTGCCTGCTGCGGCGACTGATGCAGATGCACACACGTACAGCTTGCACTTCACGGCGTCGAACGCCGTCTCCATGACGTTGTGGTCGCTCGTGCCGCCGAGGCCATTGCTTTGCATGGTCAATGGAGTGTTCTGCTGCTGAGGAATGTCAGCATTTTTGCAACAATAATGCAATAGGGAAATAGGCCAGAAACAATAATACGCCAACTGGTAATTTCGAATCCAGTCAGCCATCCAATAATACGCCATGTTTTACCAAGCGGTTTTTTTTTGTTGAAAATTTTCTATTGTTCAATTTTTCATGAAGATAGTTATTATTATTTAAGCTTGATTTTTGCGGTAACATTATAAAGATGTGCCTCCGAGAGTATTGAAGACAATCGGAAGTAGTAGCAAGCTAAACCATGCTTTTGTGGAGCGCTGCGCGCCACCCCTAGTTTGACAACGATGGCACCGCCAAATGAATGTTGACAGTGAGCTCGCTTTTCTTTTACTCCTTGGGGAGCCGCCACTACTGGACGAAGAGAACATGAGACTAGCCAGCTGCGTGGTTCGAAAGCTACACCCGCCCGCTTGCTACCTAGCGCCATGCGCAAAAGCCTGGATATCCACTGGTGAGCGACGCCACGAACGCGTTTCCTCCGAATCCGAAACCCGTCTTCAAGTCTGTGGGGTTTCTTTGGCAAGACACTTTCGACTGTGAGGCATGAAAGAGACCTGCTGCCTCGATTATGAAGATCCAGCTCAAGACGCCAATCGTGATCGACGTCCTGTTAGGCTGCTTCACGCGATCTCGCGAACAAGAACCTCGACATGATCTGCGGCACGCCCTTGACATGTCCACACAATACCTCACACATTCATAAACCCTAGAACACCACAACTTCCGCGAATAGTGAGTAGAGCCAGAGCGCGTCCGGATCTCTGTATCTCTCAAGCATTTCGAAGAGAGAGGGGGCGGTACAGTCCAAGCTCCAAGCATCTCGTTAGTCAGCAGCCTCAGATTCTCCGCTTAGTAAAATAATTTTGTCACACGTGGCTGACTTGAAAGTCAGTTGCAAAAGCTATTTTCGTCTACAGAAACTGACTGAAGACGAAACCTTCACTTTTTAGGTGTTCTGATTGGCTCACGAAAAGGCGTAAAGCGATATGATTGGCTCACAGGGAAAAGCTCCGATTGGGACCATCACTCTTGAAACCATATCTGGAACCGGAGCAAGACGAAGAAGCACAGAACCGGTGGACTGTGGACATAAGATCAATAGCTCCGAGCGACTTTCAGTGTATATAAAATAAGAGCTGGGATGGCGCACGCCGCGATCTCTCTACAGATTTGTCTGGCTGTGCTGGCTTCTCGATCGGAACTGCTCACCTCAGAGCTCACAATAGACGGATCCAAGTATCGAAATACATACCACGCCAGCCCAGGACTGACTGACTGGCTTGATCCATCCTCCCTCACCTTCACCTTCGCTTCTCGCCTTGACACATGCTCTTGGCTGCTTCCAGGTCTGTGCTCGCCCCCTGGCCGAGTGAGTATAAATACATTTGTGTCATAGCGAGCGGCTTCGAGCATTATGCGGCGTAGCTACCGACTCACTCAGCGCGCCTGCCTGCCTGGGAGTGCTGATAAGGTTTGCTTTGTGGATGGTATCAAGGAGGGAAAAATAGCTCCGCGCATGCCGGTGCCGTTTGTATTCTTCCATTTGAACCCTCCACAGCAAGCAGCCAGCAACACAAAGCCACCAGCTTTTTCTTCTCCCAGTTCCAGCTCCCTCTCATCCGCCCAGCAACTACCTCTGCGGAGCTAACAGCAGGAGCAACAGGGCAGTAACCAGCATCCGCCACCTCTCCACCTCAAGACAGCCGTGACGTCGACCATGCGCACCAAGGCTCAAGCGAACACCAATACTACCAACAGCGACATCAAAACCGACGTGCCAAAGCAGGGCGGGCTCTTCCAGACCGTGATGTTCTCGCGCAAGAACACGAGCCACGGTCCGGACGGCATCCGCGGAGCTGCCAAGGGGTCACCGTCCAAGAAGCAGCTCGCGGACCTGACTCCGGGCCCGCTGGCGAGCACCGCGCGCCAGGCTGGCCGCAGCGGCAAGCAGGCGACAGCGTTGACGGCTGCGTCGATTCCGGGGCGTGCTGCCACTGCGTCCCCGCGCCAGCTGCAGCATGGAGAATCCGAGTCCTCTGGTTAGGGTCAAGAAAGCTTCCGCAACCTGTTTGCGAACATCTGGGCGGTGTTGGGCGTCTGCGAGCAACAGGCTGCAGCGCAGAAGGCGAATGGCGGGTTCTCGCCACCCAAGACCACCTCGAAGAGCGCCGGCTCGTCGCGCAATGTCGTGGGGTTCCGCAAGAGCGCGCTGCCGCCTCCATTCCCTCAGGGCACAGGCAAGAAGTGCCTCGTGCCCGACCTGGACGAGACGCTCGTGCACTCGTCGTTCAAGCCGACGCAGAACCCGGACTACATCATCTCGGTCGACATCGACGCCACGGTGCACCAGGTATATGTGTGCAAGTGCCCCGGTGCTGAGGAGTTCCTCATTGAGATGGCCAAGCACTACGAGACCGTGATCTACATGGCGAGTCTGAGCAAGTACGCCGACCCGCTGCTCGACCGCCTCGACCCGGAGAACGTGATCCGGCTCCGCCTCTTCCGCGAGCACTGCGTGCAGTACGAGGGCAACTACGTGAAGGACCTGTCGCTGCTCGACCGCGACATCATGCAGACGATCATCATCGACAACTCGCCCATGTCGTACCTCTTCCATCCGCGCAACGCCATCGGCTGCTCGAGCTTCATCGACGACATGAACGACCGCGAGCTCGACTCCATCGTGCGCTTCCTCACCAACATCCGCGCGATCGACGACGTGCGCAGCCAGCTGCACAGCTGGGGTGCCAGCTACTAGGCCCGAATTCGCAGCAAAGCGGCAGCGGGGGTATTATATAGTTCGACGACTTTGCACTTTTTCTTATGATGGCATTATGACATCTTGATATCTATTCTACATATATTGTTATGAAGCATGCATCAAACATTTTTATAGAGGAGGCTACAAAGATTTATGCCATAGTTACCAGAGAGCTTTGAATGGGAAATCATCACTTTTTCAGTCAGGTTTACAAGAAATGCATCGGAAAGTTCCAGGGCTTCAAGTAGGCAGGCCGTAGCTACTTTGGCATTTTCAGATCAAGCCTCTAAAGGTTTGACCCCCCTTCGAGACAGAGCCCAACTGTGAATGTCCTTCGAAGAGCTTTATGGTAGGCAAGACTTCCGCATCTGGACAGATTGTCCAGATATCAGGAGATGAACAATAAAATGCGCACATCTGAAAACCACATATCAAGTTGGCGAACTAAACTTAGAACTCGATGTCTAAAGTAGGTGAGAATATGCGGTGGGATTTATTATCTATATTCCAACTCTTTCGATTCGCATCTCTGAAATGGAAGCACAAGGCCAGTTGATAGAACGTCTCGAAGCACCATCTTGAGTCCCTTCGCGGCTGGATGAATGGCAAATGCTGCGCTAGCCCACTCGTCCGCCATGACGCAGCAGCAACAGGTCCCACAAAGTGGCGCTAGTGGCGCTCACCCACAGTCTTCCAAAGCAGCAACGACGGCCATCACGTATGGCAAGTCCTGGGCCGACGACATTCAGAAATACCACGTAAGCTCGTGCACGAGCAATGCTTCCAGGCAATGTCCAGGGCTTCTCGTCTTTTCTAACCTGTTGCTATCTTGTAGGCAGCGAAAGCCATCCTTCCGTGGTCCCCCGAGCAGCAAACTCCGGTGAAACACGTCACACGCTTTGAGAAATCCCGCCAGAAGCGCGAGTACGACCTCGTCTTGGGCAAATTCCGAGACGCCGAGCGTGAAATCCAGCTCAAGCACCAGGAGAAAGACTCGTTTCAGAGCAACCTGGAGCACGCACGAGTGAGTCTATTGCGTAAGCTCTTAAATAGCCCTTAACCAGACTGGATGGCTGACTGAGCTTCTTATCGATGATGCAACAGGCCAAACAACTTCGCAATGCCCAGCGGTTCAACATGGCGAACCACTCGCCCATGTACCCGGACGCGTCAGACCCCAAGGACAGACCCCCGCAGCTGCATCCGTGCCGCGAGAAGATCGCCGCGAGCTGCAACATCATCAACAATCTCTCGAGCAACAGCAATGCAAACAATCCAGACACTGGAGCCAACCATTCGACACCGTCCAAGCGACCGACGCGCGAGTTCAACATCCTCACCAACAAGTACGTCTTCTCAGAG
>JAADVN010000775.1:0-13410 GCA_023335535.1 Globisporangium spinosum | reverse complement strand
CCGTCGATCACAAGACACAAGACAAGGACGACGATGACGAAGAATAGAGCAAACCTGGGCCGTAAGCAGCAGCGCGCCTTGCTTGTATTTACTTGGTTGGGCGACGATGATGACCACTCTGGCTCCGCGCACTCTGCTGCAGTCAGAGCATGCAGAGCACATTGCGGACGCACGCGGTCTCAAAGAGCTCGTGATACCTGTCGGAGGACTGTGAAGTGGGGAAAACGCGCTTAAAATGATCGCGTCGGAGCTCTTCCTCCTCCATCTGCTTGACGATCTGCAGCTCCTCGTCGCTCAGCTCCAGTGGCGTGCCTCTGCTGCTGGCGGCGCTCTGTGGGTTTCGATAGTGGTTCTTCTGGAGGCCCTCGACGGTCTGCTTCTTCCCAGTCTTCTTTTGCTGTTCTTTCTGTAGGGCTGCTGACGTTGATGTACTACTACTACTACTTGCCTTGCGAAGCCGGTTCACGCCGTGGAGCCGCTCCTGCTTGTCCTTCTCCAGCTGCTGGATCGCGGACTGCGCGTCTTGGAACGGGACGCCGACCAGCTGGAACATGTCGCTCACGAGGATCGTCTTGATGCGCTTGTCCATGGACAACAAGCTACTCAGCGACGGGAACACGTTCATTTCGAGTAGCCCGGGCTTCATGTCTCCGCCTTCGAGCAGGATGTCAAAGCCGTAGAGCTCGAAGCCGTTCTGAGCGCCACTGGTGCTGCTGTTCGCCATCATGAGGATCTTGGAGTCGACTGCAAGCAGCGTCTTGATGATTAGATCTTCCAGTGCGACTTGGAAATCCGCCAGCTCTTTGCTTTTTCCCTGCTCGTTCAGGTACTTGTAGAGCATCTGGAGGCTCCACTTGCTGCTGCTGCTGAACGCGCTCTCGTCGTCTTCGCCAGCGTCCTGGCTCTGCTGGAACGCGGCCGTGTTCTTCTTGTTGACGCTGCAGTTTGTCAAGTGGCCGAACGGATTCTGCAGCGCGCTCTTGGCGGTCGAGTACTTCTCGGTGCAGAAGCGCACGAGGCCGTCGTTGAACAAGTAGATCCGCAGCGGATCGTACGACGTCGCCAGCACGTAGATGCGCAGATCGAACTTGAGCTCGTTGGTCAAAAACGGTTGGGCGACGTGCTTCTGGGCGACGTAGGGTTTCTTCTTGGAAAGCTTTGGCGCTGGACAGGACGCTGCCGTGGCGAGCTTGATGCCGCGTCCACAGGACAAATTGGGCGGCTTCAAGATCCACAAAATGTGCGGGTTTGCGTGGAACTGCGCGATGAACTACTGTTTATCGTACTCGTTCGCAGTCAAGTACGTCTCTGGGATCACGCCCGAGTACGCCAGAGGATGTTTCTTGCGCATGCGCAGCAGATTGCTGCACAGTCGATCTTTGCGACCGAACTCAAAGCTTCCAGGAAAGTGGTTCACCTTCTGGAATGATAGCAGAGCGGCAAACTCACTGGATTTCAAGTGATGCCCCCAAAAGATGTTCCAGTTAGCGGGCGTGGTCGTGGATTTGCGGATGTTGGTGGCTTTGAACACGTGCACGATTGCGTTGTACATGAACCGCTTCGTGACTGTAAACGTAACTCGCACGCCAGCGCTTAAGGCGTTCACTTCGCGCACTATTGGGATACAACCAGCAAGAAGTTTGACAGCGGAAGTCTAGCATTCAGCGCTCTTTGTAGTTCGAATCACATGAGATAAAAAAATCGAGACCACCTACCTTCGTAGCCAGCGGGGCATTCTCGCACAAGCTGAATCGATGGCGGGTATGGGAAGAACATGAGTGCCTTCACCGAGCTGTCGATCTTGGACACTAGCACGTAGAACACTTTCTTTTGGTCGTCGGTCTTCTCCGACGTGTCTCCATCCGCAGCGGCAGCGGTGCATATAGCGCCACCGACAGCTTTCGCCATTTCAGTAGATGAGTGAGGGCTACTTCCTCGGGAGACAACACACATAGCCTCTCCTTTGCGATGTCTTTCTCATCACTCTGAGGCGTGGCCCCCTCTCTGTATGCCCTGGCAGACAAGAGCGACTGAGAATAAATAGCTCGTGAAGCACTATAAACGCTTGCAACTGGGCTGTGGAGTCAGCGAACGCACGAATAGCAAACAGCAACAATCGTCACTTAGTATATGTTGCTACATTTGGCTGCTGACGCTTGGTAGACGAACCACCTTGTATCTAACTGAGCTCTTACAATATTTTTGATTGGCATTGGAGTGATGGTCTTCAACTCTATTTCCATCCTGACCAATCAGATGCCGCTATTTTTGCACCATCCAGCCAATCACATACGCTTGTTTACAGAATGATGGTAGCACGCATGGCTGAAGAGACACAATTTTGATCTTTGGCTCAGCGGTCGTGGACACGATGGCTACACTTGTAACATTCGTCCAAAGCACCCAAAGCTATAGCCCGGTCAGTCAGCACAGCGTTAGCACATCAGCTTGCAGCAATAATGGAGATCGTGAGCAGCAAGCTCGAGATGAAGGGGCTCGTGGCCTCCACGTGCGTGGAACGGAAGGACACGAGTCCCCGCCGATGGAACGCAGGCACGACATCGACGTCGCACTCAAATGGGCCCGCTTCGTCGGCGTCGAGTCGCTCGAGCACCGCTCGGAAGCAGGAAGCATGTGCCCTTGATAGCGGCAAGTCGCTGCTCTCGCTGAAGGCGTATTTCCGCAAGCTGCGCGTGTTTAAAGGCATCGTGAAGGCGCTGATCAACCTGCGGCGCTTCCCCGCGCTCATAAAAGCGGCAGCGGGGGGGGGTCGGAGCAGGCGCTGCAGATCTGAAGCAGGACAGACACAGTCAGAGACGGTATGTTAAAGATGCAACGTGCTTGCTAGCTGATGTATGTGCGGATTATTCTCTGATCACCTGGCTGCTGGCGACATTTCTTGGTCAGACCGACAGCAATGATCGCCCAGGTATCCGCGGGCAACGACGCGCTCCAGGCTGTGCAGTCGCAAGTCAAGTGCCTCATTGAAGATGGGTACGTGACTGCCAAAGCGAACGACACGTTAGGCCACGAAGATGCTAATTTGTCCAGTTGAACGTGACATTGCCAGACACGTTATCACTGAGATTGATCATGAGCAGGGCGACGAAGTTACGTATCGTCTCCAGGGCGACCTCGAGCACTACACAGAGGTACGCGTGCTCCAATCTCCAGGGATCGAAGTACCCAGGATCTAATCCTATAGGATCTTGCCCCCTGTAGGACAATTTGCGGAAGCGCGCGGCGCTGGAGACCCATCCACGCATGATCGCTCTCACGCAGCGACTCTGGCTCAGCGTGGCGCAGGGCGACGAAGAGAACCTGAGCTTCCCCGAGTGCAAGGCGTTCATGCTGCATCTGCACCGCCTCATCCTCCCGGAGCTCAACCTGAACGGGTCGAAAGAGCTGATCCACGATGGCTGGGACCGCGATGCGAATAGCACAGACCCCTTGGACTATCGCTTCTTCCACCTCTCCATGTTTGAGCTTGTCAATATGCGCAAGAAGGTTCTCGTCTATGCTACTCGTGATGCAGTCTTACTAACCCGAGGCTACCTTTTTCTACTGTAGATCTATGGACGGACACGGTCGATTCTGAGGATGTACGTTGACATGACCGATTATTTTGTGTACACTAACTGGAACCCCACGCTGCAGGTTTGCTGACGTTGGGCTATTATATCCAGTACATCTCGTTGCTCTACTGCATCATGCACAGCCTCACGTTTGCCTGGAATGCCAAGTACATCCTCAAGCCCCTCGAAGGTACGTACTTGCTCGCATTCTATCGCTCACTTGGCGCATGGTAGGTTGTCACACTGACCAACCAACTCCTTGGTCTACGGGGTCTGTTAGACATCTGCCCTGTCAACATCCTGGAGGAATCCAAGGCCGTCTCGATGGAAGAGATCTCAAAAGACTTGGAAGTAGAGGTGAATAGTGAGGCGGCGCAAGTGTATCGTGATCGGCTCAAGCTCCCAGAGGAGCGTCAAGGCGAAGGCGATAATGATAAAGATGCCAGTGGTTCGGGTGAAAATATGCAGCCTCTCTCCAAAGAGGAAGGGGTCACTGTGATAGACAAAATCCCGAGTCTATTACCTGAAGCCCCTAGCAACAAAGCTGAAGGTGGTTTGGTCGATCCAGCTCAACGATGCACCCAGAGCCCCAGGTGCTACCATTACCTCATCCAGTTGAATCAGGATTCAGCCGCAGCGCCGAAGCAACCCAGCGTGAGCCGAAGCGACCACGATCCTCCGATGCGCCCATGCGCGCGTCTCCCTTCCACGCTTTATTGCAAGCGCTGATCATTGTAGCTAACCACCTCTACTTCCACAGGCAAGAAATCGGCCTCGCGAGCGAGTTCGTCTTCTGCTAAGAACGATCACAAGCTCACGCGACTGGCGTCCGCTACCAATCAACAACAGAAGCACCTGGGCATCAAGTCCGCAGCATTGAAAACGAGCGTCGTCTTTGGCGAGTACCCCCTCATTTCCAGGATGAGAGACTTGTGTGAACATCTATTGGTCTGGTGCTTACCTAATGTCGTTGCTTTTTCAGATCCGTCCGCTGGTTTTTACGCCAACAGCAACTTCTCTGGAGCAGGAGGATCCGGCCACCTGAACATCCAAGGGAGGCAGAGTTTCCAGGGAAACGCTGGGTTCCTGAAACGAGGATCCGCTTCGAACCCGTTTGGGAATAACAACGGAGTTGTGTTAAGCATTGGGGCGACGGACGGCAGCGATTTCGTGAACATTGTCTCACGCCCCAGCTTTGTCGCCAAGCCATCGGCGATCGCGAGCACGCTCAATCGGTCTTCAGCTGGCGCGGGTGTCAACTGGCGCGATTTCTACCAAGACACGAATGGTGATGATAGCGAGAACAGCAGTAGAGAGTTCGAAGTCTCGGCCCAGGAGGTCCTCCGAGGCAACAAGTTCGACTTTAGGAGGATTGAGAAGCAGTAGACGCAACCAGCAGGAGCAGTATCGCCTCGTAAGAGCACGAGTGGCGTGTCTGGTGGTGGGAGTCTCAGCACGTCCGAGTACCTAAGGATCAACCAGGCGTACGCCGCCGCGCAGCTGGAGAAGCGCGAGCAGCAGCTGCTCAACAGCACACTCAAGGTCAACGAGCAGCGGGACGGTGTCTCGACATGTAAGTCGCTTGACTACCTTCGGCGTTCTGAATTGACCACGCGTTGGCGAACTTGCGCTGATGAAGTTTTGCCTTTATTGATGACCAGTGAGCAGAGATCATCCGTCCTTTTCAGTGATCAGTACGCCCATCTCATCGCGATCCCGATCAGCAGCCTACAAGCGCCCATCGTCTCAGTCGCACTCTCATAGAACGAGTACCTTTGGCGCTACGGCTCAGTACGACTACACACATCAGCGGCTGGAGATGAACGGCACGAGAGTGAGCGACTCACGCTCTAGAGTTCGCCCAGGAGGTCTGAGCGTTAATTCCATGGGCAGTTCCAGCAACAACACCAACCATTTCACCTATCATATCGGCACACCACCTCAGCAGTATCAGTAGCAGCTCTCACCTCGGCCGCACCGCATTCACAGCCAGCAACAGCAACAGTCACGGACAAGCCCACCACCGCTGAAGCTGGTCGATGGGCTACAGGGTCTCACGATCACGTCTGCCCAGCCATTGGCATCCAGTAGTATCCCAGCGTTCTCGTCATCCACATCGCCAGCACCAGTGAGGTCGCCGCGCCGTTCAACCGATGGCGCTTCTTTGGCAGCGCCGAGCAGCTCCACAGCGAGCGCAGTGCTTGATCTGGACCCCTCTGCAAACGCCTTCTCGTCACCCAGTCCTAAAGCTGGACTTGGACTGACGAGTCTCCACAGCAATGCCACCACCACCAGTATGGTGCCTCCTGGACGCCAACCGCCTTCACCCCGCAAATCGAGCCATCACCACAGCCACCAAGGAAGCGCCTCCTCGAGACGCTCGATGCTGGCCGACGGATCCAAGCGGATACAGCAGTAGCAGCAGCAGTAGTTTAGCGAGGGGATCGGCCAGATTTCAATGCAACATGTATCCATTTCGCCTCGGAAGCAATAGATAGCAGTCGAATAACAATCGTATCACGATGCTACTGGTGTCGTCGCCATCACCACCATGGCTGCATTGTGCATGTGATGCGAGTACGAAGCGCTCTACGCAACCGCCTGCGTCAAGCCTGCGCTACGTGCCGCATTAGTAGTCTCCCTTTCGGCATGAAGTCCAGCCAGCTAGCCATGACCATCTATTTGATGGGCATTGTGAGTCACAATCTGATCCTTTCGCATCGCCTTTCCTCATTGGTTCAAAAACACATATTGTTAATCATGATTGGCTAAAATATCATTTTGGCAGATTTTCTTGCACCTGACAAACTCATTTTTGAATTCGCAAAACGCAAAACAAGCAGCATGGGGACGCTGACTGGCGGCTTCTCCCCAGAACTGGCATCCACGACGGCGCCGTCTTCCTCGCCCATGGAGAGCGCGGCCGAGCGCTGGTGGGACCGCCACTTCAGCGCGTTCGGCGAGCGCATCCCGTTCAAGTCGCTCTTCTTCCCACTGCTGCTGCAGGTCTGCGACCAACAGAACGACGACCAGCAACAGAATGACAGTCAAGAGAGAGAGCAGCCGCTCTCGCAGGACGAGCTGGCGGCGATCATCAAGCACTGCGTGGCCGAAAACACCTGGAAGCACGGCTTTGTCACCAAGCGAGACGTGCGTAGTGCCATATTGTGCATCGAAGAGTGCTATAATAATGTATTGAGCGGTGCTGACTGTGTCTGTGTATGCGCGTCTTCGTGTGGTATAGTTTCTCTACTTTGTGGCGCGCTTTGGTCCATTGGAGCTCACGATCTCCAAGGTGCGAATCTACACAGCAGCTTTTCATCCATCACCTGCTGTAGCACTAGCCTCCCAAATCACACACTCATCATGCATGGTTGCGTCTATGATCTAAATACCGTACGTGGAACAAACAGGTGGTGAGCTGCTTTTGCGTGAACGGCGAGCTCGTGCCCTGGTTCCACGGCTTTCTCGGTCGCGCAGAGGCCGACCGCGCGCTGGCTTCTCATTCTAGTAGTAACCCCAGTTCTCCAACAGCCTCTGGCTCTGGCTCTGGCTCCAGTTCTGGTTCTGATGGCGGCGACGGTACGTTCCTCGTTCGCTTCAGCGAGTCACATCCGACCAAGTTCACGCTCTCGTACATCAAGATCCACACGACCCCACCTTCTCACAGAGGCCGACGCGAGATGAAAAACTGTCTGATCGAGAACCTTGGCCTCTCTGCCCAGCAGTCGGGAGGTGGAGGAAGAGGGAGCTACGTGCTTACGGACTCCAAGACGAGAGCGTACGCGTCGATCCTCTCGTTCGTGCAGCGGAGCGCTGGACGACTCAAGTACGGGGTGCGTACGTCACGTTGGTCTTCCTAACACTGCCACGACGGATATCATCCTAACGTTGTTGTGGCTTGGTTGTTCTCATGAGCAGGTTCCATCGGCGGTCGCAAAGCACTGCAACAGCGAACTTGCCGAAATCCGCGCGCTCCAGGACCAACTGAGCAACTCGTACACGGCGTTCAGCGCCGAGATCTTTGAAATGTCGGGTGATTCATCATCGTCCATGGGAAGCCAGAAACTCGGTCGCTCGTTGCTCTTTGCGCCACCATCGCCTATGATGATCAGCCCTAACAATCACAGCCACCACCTGCAGCAACAGCAGCTGAAGCAGCCCAGCAGCGGTACCGGAAGTAGTGCCAGCAGTGGGAACTGCTGCGCAGAGAGTTACTCTGGCTTCACGCTCGACACGCTCACGCCGCCGCTCTCGATCAAGACGAATCCAGCAGCGCTATCAACCAGCAACAACAGCATCAGCAAGAGGTTTTCTCCCCACCAGCGAGTAGCTCCAGAGAGCGACGATTACAGCGCCGTCGGGCATTTCTTCAGCGCGCCTCCAGCAAGTAGCGCAAAGGAGAACAACCAGCAGAGCAACAATGCGCCATCATCTGGGTCCGCACTCGACACTGACAACGCAGACTATGGGAGCTTCGTGTCCTTTGCAGCGGGCTCCACTGCGTCATTGGGATCCCCAGTTGCGACGAGACCGACTCGGCTGTTCTCACCGTTAGGTAGAACTCCGCAAAGCCAGCCGGGCTTCATGCTGCTTTCGCCGTCAAGACGTCGTCAGCAGGGCAGCAGCTCGCCGACTTTCGGTAAGCAACAACAGCAGCAGCAGCAGCAGGAGGAGGAGGACGCGTACGGGACGTTCGAGTCCTTCGCGTCGACATTCGCAGCGGAGTCCGAGGAACTTGCGCGACGGAATCGTCAGGCGGTCTCATTTTCCAAGAGCACCATGGCGATGCTATCCTCATCTTCGTCTTCGTTTGCTTCTACTGCTTCGCCTTCTGGCTTTTCTTCGTCTTCGATGGGATGTGACGATCCGTACGGCGCGTTTACGAGTCTCTCCATCACAATGCCGCCCACGAGCACCATCGCCATCAACAAGAGCACCACTACCACAGTGAACCAAAGCAGCAACACCAGCGACAGTGGGTATGGTCCAGGGGACTACGGCAATTTCGTGTCGCTCATGGAGACTTCAAACGGGACTTTGGAGCAAGTTGTCGACAGCAACAGTGACTTTGCACTTGGCCCGCAACCACCGCCACTTGCGTCTCAATTTCAGCTCAGAGCTCAGCCTTCGGACGCGGGTGCATACGGGAGCTTTGCAGATCTGACTTTCTCTCCCCCCTTCTCGGGTACAGTACAGGAAGACGAGAGTCTCTACGGACAGTTCCAGCCAGAGCCCAAAGTCAAGCAACCGAGCCTTCTCGCACAAGCCCCAGCCAGTAGCGATGGCAAAGAACCTGCGCCACAACAACAGCAGCAAGAGGAACCTGTTCACGCGCACACTGCGGCTTGCTCGGCGCTCGAGGAGCTCAACGCCGGCATGACGTGCTACCGGGAGAAGCAGCTGGACGCCGCGCTGCTGCGGTTCATCCACGCGCGCGAGGTCGCACGCGCGACGGACGACAAGGTCGTGGAAGCGCGCGCACTGGGCAACTTGGGCACTGTGTACCTCGACCAAAAGAACCCGCAACAGGCCGTGGTCTGCTACCAGCGGTGCCTCGACATCACGCGCAGCATCAAGGACACGAAGCGCGAGCGCACGATCCTCAACAACCTGGTGCTCGCGCTCATGGCGTCTGAGGAGTTCGAGCGCGCGCTCGCGTGCTGCCAGGTGCAGCTCGAGATGACGACCAACGAGATCAACCGGCGCAAGATCTTCTCGCGAATGAGTCTGCTGCGCGAGAAGGCGGCGCGCGCGAGCAAGGAGCGCAGTACCGCAGCTATTGCGTTTGGCGCGACGCGAAATCTGTGAGCGTAGATGATGGTTGAATGAGTGGGTGTATTTATCTGTGTAGATCATAAAGAGCATTGGTTGTAGGTGTGTTTACCTGAAAGTTCTTTGTCTATTGTCTTTGTTTTCGTCTTTGTCTTTCTTGTTACATTTCCATGGACAGCACGCCGTCGTCGTGGTCTGCTGGGTTCGCCACCGTTGTTGTCGTCGACGAGGACGCGCCTGAGGTCGAGAGCGGCGCCAGCGTGCCTACAAACACCTCGTCGAGCGGCACTTTCCGACTGATCATCTCCGACACGCGACTGCTATTACCGCTACTGTTTGAAGTGTCGGCGGTGCTACTGTTTGCTGCGTGGGCATGCTCAGTGATGGCGTCAAACTCGTCCATCGCGAGCTCCAGCTCGAGAAACTGGCGCCAATCGCTCGAGAACTCGTCCCAGACGTCTTCGTTCCAGAAGACCTCGTCCGGGTGGCAGCCGCCCATGACCGTACTCAGACCAGCGATCGCACTGCTGTTGTTGCCGTTGCTGTTGCTATTGTTACTAGTACTGGAGTTTGGTTCGGACTGGTTCCGCCCAACTTTCTTCGTACTGGACGCAAAGCCGACGTGCAGCAGCAACTCGACCGTCTCGGGGCTCTTGACGGTCTGCGTCGTCGTCGGCACATACCCGATGCCGCGCACGATGCGCTGCACATTCGCCGAGAGCAGCGAGATCGCGTACATCCGGCAGCAAAGCGCGCAGATCTCCGGGTGCGAGTCTGACACGAACGAGTAGAACGACGACACGTCCACGTAGTCGCTCGTGGTGTCGGCGTCGAACGGGAACTGGTTCATCTTGTACGCGCTAAAGATCTCGTGAACCTTGTCGCTCGAAATCGGCCCAAGCACTGCTGGGCTGTTCGAGGCATTGTTCGCACCAGAGCTGGCTGCCGAAGAGTTCGTATTCGTGCTTGCCGTACCTGGTGCTGAAGACCCAGGATGGCTCGGTCTTAATAATCCCTCACCAGTACTCTTATCGTGGAACCAGGTGGAAAAGTACTCTTGAAAGTATGCGGCGATGGTCTCCCACTGGAACGCCTCGCGGGTCTCCATATTCAGCAAGCCATTGTCCAGGTGGAAGTTGAACACATACGCGAGCACCATCACGGGCAGGTCGTAGTGCTGCCATGTGACGTTGATGCGCGCCTGCATCATCTGCGCCAAGGGCTCGTGATGCGTGCCCACGAGGCCCGCGTACTGCTGGTTCATGCGCGCGAGTTGGTACATGATGTGCGCGAGTGTGAGACCGTGGGCGGCCACGAAGAAGTCATTCTCGTTGGTCGTAGTGGCCGATCTCGTACTATCACCAACACCGTCAGTAGTGCCAGGGTGCGATCCTTTCAGTTTATGCTGAAACACCAGCACGTACGTCTCCTTGAGCGGCAGGAGGAGCGTGTTGAGCTCCTGCAGCGTCTTCCAGAGCTTGCCTTCGTCCGCAAACACGAGCTCCTTGAGTCTTTGCGGCGCGACGCTGGCCACTTCGCCACCATTGCTACCATCACCGCCCCCAGCACCTGACGAATCCGCCTCTGTACAGATCGCTGTCACCACGTCGCAGTACTTGAGCATCGCGCTGATGCAGTCAAGGAACGAGTACCAGTTGGCGCGGTTCGGCATCGGGATGCGCGCGGCGTCGTCCCCGCTCACGAGCTTGAGCACATTCTGCAGCGACGCGTTCGAGAAGTAGGACGCGATCTCGATCATCTGGCCCACTGCATCTTTGAACAGCTCGTGCGTGAGCAGACTGCCTGCGAGGACGCTCAGCTGCCGCGTGAAGCAGGGCACGACGAGCAGCGACTTGCGCTTCTCAGCGAAGCACACGCACCGCGCGGCGTTCAGCGCGATGATCGAGTCCGCGACGATGCCCATGACGCAGATGTGGAGCTCCTCGAGCTTCTGCAGCACGTCCTCGATCTTGACCGCGAGCTGCGTCGAGCTGTACGCGTTCGCCTGCGTGCCCATGTCGATCACACACACGCATGCGGCGTCACCGTTCGAGTTCACGAGCGTGAACGCCACGAGCTGCTGTAGATCGAGCGTGGACCAGCAGTTGACGCTGAGCGTGAGTCCGCCTTTGATCGTCGAGTTGTGCATACCTTCCTTCACACGGTCCAGCTGGACGAGTGCGAGACGGCCCGCGGTTTCCGACAGGAACTTCTGGTCCGTGATGCCACTGAGGTGGTTCAGAGTAGAATCGCTCGATCCTGAGGATGATACTGGCGTTGTTGGTGTTGCTGTTGCTGCTGAAGGATGGATGTATCGCATGAGCTCCTGGAACTCGGCGTTTTGGAACACCTGGAACGGGAGACCCGCCGTCACCGCGGTCTTGAGCAAATGGGTCTTCCACTTGTCCGCAGGCGACGACGTGCGAGCGCGCTTCACACTCAGAGACCCGCTACTGTTGCTGTTGTTTCCATGGTGGGCACTGCCACTGGTTACATGCTGCTGATGAGTGCTGTTCTGGGTCTCAAAACCCGTTGTCCGCAGAGTGTGTTTGCCCAAAAGAGGTACAGTGTTAGCGCTGCCTGCAGCTGGTGGGCCGTGGTTCAGTGCTGCTGCTATCGGAGCTGCTGCTGCTGGTGCACCAGAAGGTCCGTGAGTCCCTGCATTTGTCGCGCTCATGTTATCGGCGCTTCGATGCAGACTCGTAGATGCACCGCTGCTATTCTCAGAGCCAGTCAGATCAATGTGGCTACTGGCATTCGGATTCTCATCGGCGACTTCTCCACTGTCAACTTCACTCGGACGCTTCTCCAGTTCCTGCTGTTGTTGCTGATGCTGCTGCTGTTCTCGTTCATGCAGCAATTGCTGTTGGCGTTGCTGTTCCTGCTGTTGCTGTTGCTGGTGATGAAGCTGGACATTGCGCTGGTACTCTGCATGCTGCTGACGAATCCGCTCTGCATGCGTCTGCTCCACACTAACGCCAGCAGCGCCGTCATGCTGTTGCTGCTGCATAAGCCGAGCGCTCTCAGCTACACCGCCATCACCTCCAGCGGCGTTATGTTCGTCGTCCTCATGGTGTTGCTGGTGGTGGTGATGAGCCAGTGGGTCGTCCCCCGCGTCGGACTTCTTCTTGAGGTACCGGTCGAAGCGCACGGCGTCGCGCCGGCCACAGATGTCCTTGACGCTCTCCACCACTTTGCGCGGACAGTTGGTGCACTTCTCCACGTGGCGCAGCATGTCGATCGACACGCCGCGCGTGGGCGGCACGTGCTCGGGTCCGTAGCGCGCGACGCAGTAGATGCAGAACGCGTGGTAGTGGTACCGGTTGCGCTTCTCGCCGCGGTGGAAGTGCGCCCAGAGCGGGTGCACGGGCCGCCCGGTCTTCTTCATGTCGATCGCATTTGCAGCGACGCTCGCCGGGTCATGTGTGGAGGACGAGGACGGCGAGTGCGCGTGCGAGTGTGAGTGGGACGGAGACTCCGCGCCGTGGACCTCTTCGTCGATCTCCTCATCGTCGCCGTCCGCCACTGCGACAGAGATAGATGCAGCAACAGCGGCGGCCGCGATCATTGCGGGTGAAGACTGCGCAGCTTCGGCAGCAGCGGAGGCGTCTGCGTTGGTCTCGTGATGGTCGTGGTCCTGGTGGTGGCTCAGCTCGCTGGGCATCTCCATGCTTGCTTTGCTTTTTTGCGCTTTTCGAAATGGCTGTGAAACGTCAAGATTATTAGTCTAACGTAAACCATCACTGTAAGATCCCAAATATCGACCTTAAGCGGAAAGAAATACAGCTTGTGACTCACGTTCGATACAAAGAAACCATGTATATAGTCCATTAGCTGAATGAATGGACTATCGGATGCACATTTTTGTACCTTAAGCAGAACAAATGCCTTCGCTCCAGCTCGCTCCAAACATGTCCAAAATTTATCTCTCAAATTCAGCTGTGCACACTTTATGATCCCTTCATTTTTAATTGGTTCAAGTACACGAAGTATACAATTTTTAGTATTAAACAACAACATCAGTACAGCCTACAGGATCGCGAATGGTGTCGGGTTGCTT
>JAADVN010000774.1:0-13417 GCA_023335535.1 Globisporangium spinosum | reverse complement strand
CGACGGCTTCGAACTCGACTGCGACGACTCCAAAGTCGACCCCTACGCCCACGCCCACGCCGACCAAGACGGCCGCCAAGAAGTCTGCCGCGTCCGCTGCCACGCTCGCCTCAAGTGCCGCGATTGTCCTCGTCGCCGCTGCTGCCGCCTTCATGTAAGAAAGAGGGATAGTTGCTGCCTATCTTACATAGATAGCAGTCGTATCTGCAGATTGCTTCAGTAGCCTTCTTGAGATTCTCATTTGAGGAGCGAAAGATAGTTGGTGAGGATGTAGTACGTCGATACGACATTTTTTTTGCATATCCACACAATACAGATCTCTTCGATCGATGCCCAAGCGACTAGTGCTTTTGTATCCGCTTGATCTTCAGCAAGCAAACAGGTTTGCGTTTCTTCATCATTTACAACAACAAATTATCTGAATTGTGCGGAGACAGATAGATGGCTAGGAGAGGCCGTCAATGCACTGGTGGTGTCCAGTAGATTTCTACTGAGCGCCATTGCGATTCTGCTCCACCCCTGGAGGGACCAGTGACGGTTTGGAACGCGAATAAGAATCACAAGCTTCATGACCTTGACTTTGGTATTCGGCACTGCACTGCCAAGTAAAAGTAACTCAGTGCACAGAGCTCAAATTCGACAGGTTGACTGCCTCTTTGCCGATGCTTTTTGCAAGAAGAACTCTCGATATCCCTCTCACTCTCAGCCTCCAAGGGGTTTGTTCATGAGGCCATGTTGCTTCCCTAGCGCAGCGGTCCCTCTCTTCAACACTATCCCGAGGGCCAAGACGTTCCAGCTCTTCCACCATTCTCTTTCGCGCAGTCAGGCAACGCCTTACTCGGTCGCTCTGCTCACAACGCTTGCTCTCATAGCTGAGATCTATGAGCCACATCAATGCAGGAGGGTTCTGCGGTCCCGTTCGTGAGAACGTGCTGGCTCGCGGCGAGATCATCTCGACAGTTGCTAAGGTGCCGAGCGACAACAGCTACTGCTGCTGCAACAAGTGCAACAACGTCCCCGCATGCATTGGATACGTGGAGAGCGGCTCGAGGACCGAAGCTATGACAGTCGGCAATGGTGGTGACCCCAGGGTCCGCTGCAGTCTCCTTCGCAGCCTTCGGGCTCTAGAGAAACAGCCTTCAGAGGATAGCAGGAACTCTGCCTACTACCACTACATAGTGCTGATGACCACGCGCGCGACTCCAGACTAGGGCAAGTGCGGCGACACCAGGGGATTCAACGCGTGCAGCGTTGGGTTATACGCCGACCAAGTGCGAAACGGAGACCAACATCGAGTTTGTCGGCAGGAACATCAGGCGCGGAGCTGGGCTGAGTCCAGGCGCCTGTTGCGAAGGGCGTCACTTGCGCGTTGGAGTCATCTCTGGCGCCATATCGCAGTCCAGCTAGCTTGATACTTTGCCTCTAACTGAGAAGACCCAAGTAAGCTGCCAGGCTACGTGGTCTCGTGAGGTCGAAATGTTTCTCATCGAGTTGATCGATAGATAGGCTTTGATGCGTGCCGTTCCCCAGAGAAATGCACATGAATGCCGCGCAAGTGATTCCAAGGTGATGCATGACAGATTCGCCAGTCGAGCGTGAACAATAAAGACAGAGAGAGAGTCAGAAAGAAGATCGTCAGCTTGTATTTCATCTAATGCATCGGAGCTTCTCGCAAATGAGCTTTTCGAAAATGCGCGAGCGCGAGATGTGATGAGACCAACAGAGCAAGGGTGCTAAATATATTAGAGCACTCGTCTTGTATTTTTACTACCACCAGAAGGGGAACAGCAATAGCAACGCAAAAGCAGCAAGGTACTCTGCCTGGTCTGCCAGGACGCTTGAAACTTCAGGCACAGCCCAACCCAGGTCGCCCCTCGTCCTAGAGCTCCTTATGATCCAACCAACCCCAGCATGTCTCTTTTCTGAGCTCTTCCAGGTTGCGGCGTCGCACAATCGAAACTCGCTTTCTATTATCAGACCAGCTCTCTCTCGACCTGAGCAGCGTCCTTTTTGACGCGAGGCGGCATAAATATTCACTCACGCTCAGCTCGAGCGTCATTTCCGACTTGAAGAGATCGACGAGAACCAGAACTTAATCGCACCGGTATGAGCAGCGGAGACCTGGCGCCGCGAGAAGCCCTGGGCACCCCGAATGGCAGACGCGCCTCCTCGGACGTGTACGCGCGCCTCTACGACAAGCGCTCGTACACGGGCGTCTACCGCAAGCGCTTTGAGCTCGAGTGCCACGACCTAAGCGAGTGCGTCGTACACGACCTCTCCAACACCATGCGCACGAACCTCAAGTACGACGTCGACCCGCGCACCAAGCGCAGCTCGTAAGTTGTATACATTGGCGAGGTCCCAGCTATCAACCGTTCGTTACAATCAGGCTTCTTCGTTTGCTAACCCTTCATGCCATATTGTGTGTGTTGCGAAGGTCGCCTCGACTGACCATCGCGGTACCTGAGACCGCCGCCGCAGTCCCAATGCCAGTGTCGTCCCCACAGGAGAAGACCGCCGTGGCGGAGCCGAGTCCCATGAAGCTGCGCGGCGACCCGAACGACCCGCACACACTGCTCAAGGCTGTGTTCCACTACTACTGCCGCTTCGGCAGGACCGGCGCCAAGGGCGTGGGCGAGAAAACGCTTGGTGCGACTATTTGCTATGCCATTCGAGAGCCTGAACGGTCCTGGGTATCTGGGTAGCGTTAAGCTGACGTGCCTCTCTGTTGTGCTTTGGACCTGGACTGTAGACAATTCCAACTTCTCCAAGCTCTGCCGCGAGTGTCCCGGGTTATTGGACTCAACGTTCGCGAGCACGGACGTGGACCTGATCTTCATCAAGGCCAAGAAGAAGGGTGAGCGCCGTATCAACTACGCGCGCTTCCTGGACGCGTTGGGCATGATCGCGATCCAAAAGTACAACGACCTGGTGCGTACTCTATTGTCTAGCCTTATCGAAAATGGAACCTCTGGGCTTCGTTAGTCCTCTACTGACCTTGCATTAATTGATTGGGGACTTCTCACATGTGACAGCCACTCGAAGCCTCGGTACCCAAGCTCCTGGAGGCCCACTTTGCACGCCTGCCGTGCATGATGGAGTTCACGAACGGCAAGATGGTGCAGGCGATCTGGCAGAAGCGCGCCGAGCGGGACGACAGCGCCTCGACTTTGCCTTCGTCTGCAGTAGATCTGCCGCCAGCGACTCCCGTGAGAAAAACCGAGGGATTAGCAGCAGCAGAGGTCTCCTGTGATACTGGGGATACCAGCAGCGACGACCACATAATGGCGATGCCTCCACCAGCGCCAGTGGAGCCAAGTGAGACTCTGGTGTCCACGCTGTTCTCCAGAGGATCATCTGCGCCTTCTACCACCATCGCCACTACAGATGATGAAGGCAGCGAATGATTTAAACTTACTGAATAGAACAAGCTGAACTCCATGGAGACTGGTATTAATCAGTGAAGGGGGGAGAAAGAAACCCCAACGGTTGAAGAGCTCCAATTCGCAAGCACGAAGAGTTTGGGTTTGCCTGTTTGCCTATGCAACAAATGAGAGGAGAACACCCGCACGATCCAATACGGACTCTGTAAAACGTTCAATCGTTCAAGCGTGTTTTCTTTTCTTCGTTGTTGCTAATCAGGAAAATTAAACCAATGCAGCACCATGCAAACCAATACAATAACCATTCTCACCTCTCTCTCTCGTTTGTGCCCTTTTCTTGCTCTTTTCAGCTGACATAGCAGTCTTTCAGTCAGTTTGTCAGCTTCGCACTCTCCACTACTGGTCTGTAATCAACTCCAACCCACCCTTCCGCAAAGCGAGTCGCTTGTTCACGCAATGAACTCATGCATGCACGCATGCTCCCATTTAGTCAGCCGAGAGGTAGACGTGCTCCATGTTGTCGTCCTCGTAGCTCGAGAGCAGCTGGTAGTGCACGTCCATGCGGCGCTCGCGAATGTGCACGCGCTCGCAGACCAGCACGGACGTGACGACGCCGACAAACAGAAAGATGCAGAGCAGGATCTGGTGCACCCACATGGAAAAGAATCCCAGTATGCCGTACTCGCAGAACGCGCTCACGGCGTGCTGGTACGAGTGCGCGGTCGCATTGCACGCCTGGGTCTCGTTGAACGAGACCAGAAACCCGTCGATCGACTGGATCTGCGCGCCGATCGGGTCCAGGAACTCGCTCTTCATGCGCTTGCCGACATCGCCGCCGTGCTTCTGCGCATAGATCTCGAGCTGCTTCTGCAGTGCATCGACACGCTTCACGTCGTCGTACACGCCGACTGCCGGCGCGATCAGCGGGCTCGAGGTGTTCGCGGGGCACTCCAAGTAGTAGCTCACCGCGACGTTCGGGTGCAGCAGCGTCGCCGTGGCGTTCGTCGGCGCGGCACAGAAGTCCGACGTCATGATCGTCGACGACAGGTACACGCCGATCAGTGTGTGCGACACGGGGATGACGCTCAGGATGACCAGGATCGAGAGGCGCAGCGGCGAGACCATCGACCAGCCGATCGACGAGATCAGCAGGAAGCTCGAGAGCGCGACCGACAGGATCGCCGCGTTCGTCGCCGACTTGAGCATGAAGTAGCTGAACTGCCACTCTTCCACCATCTCGCCGTAGTGCTTGGGCAGCAGCATGTCCGTCGTGTTCACGAGGTCCTTGGCCGAGTGGAACAGGCTGCGCATGCAGGGACATAGTAAGAACAAGCCATCCATCCAGATACAAGAGAGCGAGCGAGAGATACTACAGCAGCCCAATGACGCACCGCATGGCCTCCACTGACAGATTGTACGCCTCTGGTGGCAAGTCGCTCTCGTCGAACGACACCACGAGGTTCTCGGCGCGCGTGCGGATGACGTCGCTGGTCGCGACGCCGTCGGCCGCAAACTTGTGCGCGTCGCCAAAGAGCTCGCTCGCATTCGTCATCGCGTGGTGTACGATGCCGACGCTGTAGTCGACCTGCGCCTCACCCAGCAAGCCGCTGAGCGCACTCACGGCGATGAACGTCATGAGCAACACGGCCGCGAACTCGGTCGCGTTTGACTCCATCGAGATCTTGCGCACATACGCTGTATACATTACGCCAGCATCATCGCAACACATGCAATCGTTAGTGACCCTTCACATACTATACTAAAAGAGAGAAACTACCCACCCATCATTATCCGACGCACACATGTACCCATACAAAGTGCTGTTGAACTGCACACGACGTACCACTGCGGATGTGCAGAAAGCACCGGCGCACGACGATGATCGCGAGCGCGATAAACACGATCGCGCCGATCGCGAGCGAGCCGAAGAGCACATTGTGCAGGAACTGAGCATAGACCGGATCGCTCAGGTCGAAGACGTTGGACGCCGCGCCGAAACGGTAGAACGAGTGGAAGAACGCCACCAGCTCGCGCGCCACCTCCGAGTGGTAGTCGTCCGGTAGGAAGCGCAGGTCCGTCGCATTCATCGTTGCAGATGCGTGCGTTCAATAATGGGTGAGGCAAGGGAAGGAAGGAAGGTGGTGGATGGCTGGATGGAGCTACAGAGAGAGATGGCTTGCTTGCTTGCTGCTCTCTTCTCGTTCTTCTTGGCGTCGGTTGCTTTTCTGATCCAAAATGCCTTGAAGGAAAAGCGCCGATTTGTTCTTTCACACACACACACTCCCGGATCTCCATACAAACTGCAAGTGAACTCGAAATCTCGACTAAACCCGCGAAGATTTCACAGTATTCCGATTTAAAAAATCAAAATGCAGATTTACTGGCGTTTTCGGACGTAAATTCGCGCGAAAACGCGGACCGCCGCGAGGTTTCTAATCGCTCATACAAATTGTAGCTGTAGAATCGGACAGGCGCGGCAGTATACGCAGTATACTCCGGCTATACGACCTCCACGGGATTCTAATCCTACAACAGTGGATGGCTCGGAAAAGCTGGAATCGCGTGGCGGTCACCCGAGATAAAGAGGACTTCGTTTGTGATAAACCTTAAAACCTCGGAAGATGTTATTCATTACGCAGAATGCAGAGGTCAGCGTTTCAACACTATACGCTTTTGTATACACTCGGCCGCAATTCAGACGGAACGACTCAGCACTATACACTTGGCTTCCAATTCAAACAGAACATAAAAAGGGGGATCAAGCGCACTTTGATTGTAGTTTACTCTAAAGCTGCGCTTCTCGAGCGAACAGACCAGTTGTAAGTAAAACTGCACTTTCTGTACAGAATAACTGCCTTTCAAAATCCAAAAGCTTTTATTTTTGAAGTGCGGGTTAACTGTGAATTGGATCAAGCCTTTCTAAATCGATGAGTGATTCAGAAAGGGTGTTCGAGCCCACACTTTTTGCCCTTGCTGCTCAGGGTTGGAGCACTCACGTTTTAAAATGTGCGAATAGCACAGAACTATATACGCAACTTCCTTGATCATTACACTTACTACTTCACAGTACAAACTAAAAGGCTCACTCGAGCGCACGCGTGAACCTCCCTCCTTAGTCAGCATCCGACTCACCTCAACGTATGCTTGGCACTGGCATCATAATGCTAAACATGATGATCCTCCTCTCTTTACCATAGCGTGCGCTCGAAAGGACGTTCTTCGTATCCTACTTCGCGTGTGACGCGTGTCAAGTCTCCCAAAATAGCCGATCAGAGCTCATCAGCGTGATATCGCCTGGCATGATTGGCTCACCGCTCGAATGATGCGATTCTGGGAGTCGTCACGTGAGACGACCACGAATAGCTTACTCATCCAGTTGTGGGAGCTGATTGTTTGCTTCTTGAAAGTCAATAACATCGTTCTACCACCACCCGCTCGTGGCTCTCCCCAACGATCTCTTTGGTGACACGGCGGCGCTCACGTTTCTGTATTTTGGGGTCCACTCAAAGTTGCGCAGACTGCCGAGCTTCCGCGGCCTCGTGAACCTCCAGTCGCTGAAGCTTGCGATCATGCTGGCGCTCGAGGAGATCTCAGAGTTCGCGGGTCTTACGAAACTCGAGCGCTTGGTGCTCCCGTTTCTCCCCTGAGTCGACTTGATCCCAGACATGGCGCCGATCCCGAACCTGCTCGAGTTTGTCATTTCGCACCGTGGACGCGTGTGCTGCAACGGGTTCTTGGATCCGAGCGACTGCGACCTGAGCCGATCCACATGCTACGAGCACCCCTCGTGGCGGGATCTGCCGATGGCGTGTCTGCCAAAGAACCGCACCGATCTGCCCGCGATCGAGGAGACGCGTCAGATGTTCGCCAAGTTCCCCTACTCGGTGTGCGCGGCGTCGCCCGAGATCCTCGTTAAGGAGAACGAGTATCCGGAGCAGGACGAGATCGACAAATGCCAGGGCGTCATGTACCGCCAGTGCGCCACGAGGGCGAGCAACAGCACGGGCATGTGCTTCAACCTGCGCATGATGGCGATCGCGAGCACGGGCGACGTGAACCGCACCGCGTTGCGCAAGCGGCAGATCGCGGAGCAAGTTGGCACCAATAGCGATCCGGAGCACGAGGCCTGGCTCGGCTGCACTTCAAACTAGTGCACTGTTGTAATTCGGATATGGAGCAAGAATGGCTGGCGAAATGGTGCGTTGATCAAATGAGCCCCTCATTTTCAACCCACGAAAGACGTGTGGCGCGTTCGCACAACGCAAATGGGTACATTTTCAGTGTTCAGCCTCCGCTTTTCAGCCAGTAGAATCTAGTTTGTACCTCTTTGGTACATTTGATTGGCGAAAAAAAATGATTTCGAACTAGGCAGTAATCTCTGAAATGATTTCATTTCTGCAATTGACACCACAGAACAGGACACCACTGCGCACAACATGGCGAAGTCTGAGAGCGCCTCATGGAGCCACATCCGCGCGCAATGGACAGGTGCGATACTATCACAGCTCATGTCGGTGAGTGGTGCGCGCGCGCGTGCTGATTTGGCTCTTTGTGGTACTTGTAGCGGAGCAGCTGGAGCTCAAGCAGTGCCTGCGTGAGGTCGACCACGTGCAGTGGCACTTGAGAGACTCTAGCGATGAAGACACGTGCGCTGCGTCAGCCGCAGATACTACTGCTAGCACACATGTCAGTGACGTTGGCAGCGTCGCGGGCCTGGAGAAGCGACGCGTGCAGCGTCTCGCGGGCGTGGATATCAGCTTCCTGAAAGGCTCGAACAAGCACGCGTGCGCGTCGATCGTCGTGCTGCAGTACCCGTCGCTCCAGGTCGTCTACGAGGCGTTCACGTACGTGAGTCTGCCGGCGCCGTACATTGCGGGCTTTCTCGCTTTCCGCGAAGTCCCGGCGCTGACAAAGCTGTACGGAGACCTGCTTGAGCGCTGTCCAGGTGCGTTGTGTAGCAGGGATATGAACTTTGTACCGTAGGAAACTTGACTGACACAGCTTGGCTTTAAATACATCTTGACACAGAGCTCATGCCAGACATCACGCTCGTCGACGGCAATGGTGTGTTACACCCGCAGGGCTTTGGGCTTGCATCCCACTTCGGCGTGCTCATGGGCATCCCGACGATCGGCGTGGGCAAAACGTTTCTGCATGTCGATGGACTCACAAAGGGCGACGTGAAGACGCTCATGGCGCAAGCCAAGAGCAGCAACGAGCAGGTAGTCAAGCTTCAGGGCGAATCTGGAAAGGTGCGCGTCTCAACAGCAAGAGCAGGTAGATGTGTGCCTTGACTGGAGGAGTCCTCGGATCTAATGCTGTCCTTCGCTTCTCCTAAAATGTGCTTGCAGGTTTGGGGAGCAGCGCTCTGCAGCGCCACGGGGGTACAAAATCCAGTGTTTGTCTCGGTGGGCCACATGATCTCGCTCGACTCGAGCCTGGAGATTGTTGACGCGTGCTCACAGTTCCGCATCCCCGAGCCAATCCGCCAGGCAGACATCCGGTCGCGCCAGGTGATCCGCGAGTGGGAGAAGCGCGGCGTGAACACGACGCTGGACTCGTACTCTGTTGCGTCAGGTACCAGCGGGTTGCCCACGTCAAAGTCCAAGTTGTCGTTGGTTAAGAAGAAGTAAAGCACCATGGAGTTTGGCAAATAGATATACGGATCCTGCAATTGAGCATTCAGACAATTCTATCGCCTTAGAACCTCAGAGCATGACACACCAGCGCTCGAAGAAGTGCTGGTGCTCGTCGTGCTTGCCGTGGATGTTCATGCGGTAGATCTCGCTATTGAACTTGCTGCCCGTGGGTCGCGCTTCCAGTTTCTTGGATGATGCCGTAGGAAACAGCCGAAGCACCTGGCGGATGTCGTGGTCCGACATGTACGGGTCGAGTAGCCACGCGCGCGACTTGACCTGATGTGCGGTGATCTCGCTATTGTTGATGCCAGTGGTGCTGAACGCTGATCGCAGCTCAGGCTCTTGAGGAAGCTCAAAGTGGCCGAAATTCAGAGTCCCAACCAGGAGGTTCAGTGCCGCGCCAGCAAACGCCGGCCCTCCACTCTCCACAAACACCGCGTCTGACACTGTATCCCATATAGCACAAAGGTAATAGGGTTAGCTCAACACCAGCACGTCACTCCAATCTGTACTTGAAGTTGTTGCTTTAAAGCTCACACTGCCAGCCCACGACCGTCGTGCTCTCGAGGTTCCAGCGGAGCACCTGCGCGAGCCCTGCGAGAAACGGGTGCGCGCCGACGTTAGAGAGGTGTGCCTTGATGAACGTCTCCGTGCTCGCCTCCATGTGCGTCTGGTTGCTGACCGAGCGCAAATAACCTTCCTGCACGCGCAATACGAGGCGCTCGCTGCTGTCGCGCTTGACTTCGTAGTTTGTGCCCTGGGTCTGGTTCACATGGGCGTCAAACTCTTGATACTACATGCATAATCAAGGAGCGTAGTCACATATTAGTTGGAGTCGTAGCAGCACTGCCACAACAGAAACCAAGCGTAGATCACAAAGTGAAGAATATGGTTGTCACATAATAACCTACCTGGAGGTGGGCTCGATGACGGTGGTATGAGCCGCGGACTTCGTTCTTGGCGCGCTCGAACGTTTCAATCCTATAAAGAAGGCACATCAAGGGAATAGACGCATTAGCAAGCAAGTCCATAAGCGCAATAATGACGACGTGCCTGCCTGTTGTCATCTTTGTTTCCCACAACAACACCCTCAAACTCACGTACGTCTGGTCGAAAAAATGCGCGTGCTCGCTGCTCTGCGTGCATTTGTGCAGTCCCAGGAACGCAACCAGCTGCGTGAATGCGCGCTCCTCTGCTGACTCTGCCTCGGATTTTGTGTCAATGCTACATACAATAATGTCAATGAGCAAATGCGCGGATACCGTGAGCATGACAAAGCAAACATCCACACACACACGCACACATGGTAGAACACAACCATCACCACCAACAGCATGTACAAGCGCCATATGAGCGCATATATGCAAGTAAATACCGTATACACGAGTCCATACATGATTTGGTCGAGCTTGCTGCTCTCAAAGAAGTCGAGCACGCGCTTCGCCGCGGCGTCCTGTTCAAAGTAGAACTGCTGGCAAAGTGCGCACCACTTGTCCACGCGCGCAGACTGCTCCGCCGCCAGGTGCTCGCACTCACAGCCTTCACAAGGCACACATAGAGATGTACGCGTACGAGTATCAGCAGCAGGTCGTTACCCCCTCCTCGTTCCCATACAGGGAGATAGAGAGAAGAGCGCGGTTGGACGGGCACCCACCTCCCGCCTGCATCTTGGCGCGCGTTTTGTGATTTGACTGTGACTGTGATCTGGTTTTCAATGACGATGACGGCAATAATTCGTCAGTTAACCATGAATTTAGTCAATCACAACTCGTTATTTGGCAGTTGATATTTACTATTGGTGGAAAATAAACAACCGTTTTCCCATGACCACCACTCAACTCTCAACTTCAAGGTTGGATTGGATGCTTTCAATGCACTTCACAAGCTACTCCAGTCCAGTAGCAGGACTATGACCTTCGAGCTTAGTCGATGAGCACGTTGAGCAGCGACTGGCGTTGCTCGAACACTTCCTGGTCGGCGTTTTTCGCTTCGTCGTTGAGCGTCTCGAAGATCTCTTCGAAGCGGTCGAACTGCACCTTCGCGCGCTCCATCTCGTCGTTGTTGTACAGCGTGATCGCGTAGTTGAGGTGGAACAAGTGATCTCTAGTAAACCACAGTAGCCAGCAGTTTGTTAGTCCTCCTAGCCAAGCCTTGTTTATCTCAGTCTATGCAGTATGCACGTACGCACCTCTCCATCTCGATCGCCTTGTCGAATGCGCTGCACGCGTTTTCAAAGTCATTGAGGCGGCCGAGCGTGATCGCGAGGTATATGTACGAGTTGGGAAGTCCGGCTTGAGCTTGATCGCCGCGCTGAAGAAGTGGAACGTGCTCGCGCACTGGCCCATGTTCAGGTGCACGAGCCCCAAGTTGTACGACGTGATCCACTCGAACGGATCCAGGTACAGCGCACGCTTGAGGCACGCCATCGACGCGATGAACCGCTGCTTGCTGAAGAAGCACATGCTGATGTTGTTCCAGAGCTGCGCCGAGTTGGGCGTCTGCACGGTGACGACGCGGTACTTGATGAGCGCGACGTCCATGTCGCCGTGGTCCTGGATGATCGAGCCGGCCGCCAGGATCGTCTTGGGGTTGCGCGGGTCGTGCGTGAGCGAGTTGCCCAAATAATCAAAAGCGCGGAAGTTCTCGCCGATGCGCAAGTACAAGAGCCCGAGCGTCGCAAGGATCTCCGGGTTTTCGGGCGAGAATTCGAGCGCTTCCAGGTACACGTTGATCGCGACTTTGAAGTCTTCTTGGAGGGTGTGCACTTTGCCCAGCTGCAGGAACGTGGCGTCGTGGCGGTTGATCGCGTTCGCGTGCTGGAAGTTGTCGACCGCCTTCTCGTACTCCTTGAGGTACATGTAGCAGAGCCCGATGCTGTTGTAGATCTCCCAGTCGTCCACGCGCCCCATGGTCAAGATCTCCTCATAGACCTCAATCGCCGCCATGTGTTTGCCCAGCAGGTAGAGCGAGCGTCCGACCTGCCCGAGGTTCTCCTTGTTGGCCGGGTTGAGGCACGTGGCAGCCTGGAACAGCTGGAGGCTCTCCTAGATCCTTCCAGAGTGGCGTAGGACCAGCGCCTCGACGTACAGCGGGTACTTGCTCAGCCCCTGGTGCTGCTTGAGCACGTCCTCGATCACGCGCAGACACTCCTTAGACTCGGCGCGCAGGTAGAGGCGGTACAGGTTCTAGTTGCGCGACGACGGGTCCGACTCGAGGTGCACGCGCGTCGGCGAGTGCTCGCGCGGCAACCGGAGCGCGTCCAACACGCTCGCCATGGTTTCTCTCTCTCGTGCTTGCTCACGCTAATGAGGAGATGGCTCTGGTGGGTTTCGATGCGAAGCGACGCGATGCGAGAGATGGCTGCATTTACTGGTATATTAGTAAAACACCGGTGCGATATCGGTGCTAAAATGTCGCTTCAGCCTCTGATAGCAGGTATTGACTCTAATGAGGCATCAAGATCATATAAAAAGCAAATACAAGTTCAATTACAAGCTTGTAAACTGTTCAAATGTTTTATGTAATTTTAAGAGAAAAACAACTCTTTGAGCTTGTCTGTTCTGGAAGATTGCGTTCATTGTCATTTTGCGGAATTGCACACAAAGAGCAACATGGCGCCACCACGAGAGAGCAACAGCAACCGGCAGATCCTCGCGGTGCTGGAGCCGACGGGCGAGATGTTTGTGAATGGGCTCGCGTCCTGGTACGACGACGACTTTCCCAGCGACTCGCTCTGCGCACAGCACATGTCGCAGGACGAGTTCGCGCGCGCGATGACCAAGATCAACGAGGCGCTGCTGGACCACTGGCCCTGCATGCCCTGCTCCGCCTTCGCATACGGCTGCTGCGTGTGCACGCTCGGGCTGTCGTTCTACTGCGCGACGGGCCAAGTGGAAGAGGCCGAGAAGCGCGCGCTCATGCAGATCCGCCGCGTGAACGACCAGGAGAACTTTAGGAGCCGGGGCGTCGAGTTCCGCCTCGTGCGCGTCTGGTACAAGCGCAAGTCGTACATTGAGATCGCGCTCGTCGACAAGAAGCAGGGCCATACAGCGGCGCCATCCGAGCAGCCGGCGCCTTCACCGAGTGGATCGGTACAAACGCAAGCGCCGGAGTCCCAGGCCATGAGCGACCGGCTCGTCTAAGAAACTCAAGACGCTCGACGCGATTTGTCAGCTCCGTAAGTTTGTTATTCACTCCCTATTGTAAATGAAATTGACCAATTGCCTATGACAGTGTATGAATTGCCCAAGTCTACAAATATGCTACTAGTTGACTGTCCCCAAGCACAATTGCAAGAGGATTCGCGTGTGGTGAGGGAGTGAATTGAGCGATGAAGCGACTAGGTGGGTTTGGAAAGGAATTAATCTTGAGTAGATGGAAGTTCTCTGATAAATT
>JAADVN010000773.1:0-13421 GCA_023335535.1 Globisporangium spinosum | reverse complement strand
TCCAACCATGTAAAGGTACGCATTTGATGTAGCCCAGCTCGAGGGAATCCTGTTGCTCTGTAGTCTTATGCTGTGATTGTTATTTGTCGATGTTTCCCAGTTCAGTATCATCGATCGGAAGTTTCTTCTCAGCGGTTCCTTTAATTATAGTATTCGAGGCATCACTTGCAACCACGACATGGTGGATATACACGATGGTGGCGAGATCGTGGATGAGTACAATTCTATATTCAGGAGCCTTTAGATGCGCCCAAGACGAAGATATCGTTCGCGTCGAAGTCGTTGCAATATCAACGAAAATAATGACTCTGCATGAGATGGCCAATAGTCGCGTCGAAAGGTCCAGCAAGCCATGGAAATTACACTGAGAGTCAGGTTGGATTCTATCGTAGCAAGTGGTGGATGCATTTCCTATTCGTTCTTTATTGGTGTTATGGGGTATTTTGGTACTGACGTCCAGAAAAGAGCACATGAAGAAATAATCCAAAGCGCTTCAAGAAGCAAGTGGGAACTCGCGCACCAGCTCCCAGTCGCTCACTGGTCCCGTCGTGTCCCAGAGCTGCAAGCGGTCCAGCTGCAGCGCCCACAGCCACACAGACAAACAAATACGGTAGGAGATGACGTGCAGGTGAGTGAATGACGTTATGTACCCCCAATACTTGGTCACACCTGCCTGCCTGCGCTCTTTTATTGATCACGAACCTTCAGGACGTTTCCGTCGAAGCGCGGTCCCAGCTCGGCGATCAACTCCTGCTTCGTTGTCTGGCTCAGGTCACCGTACACCAGGCTGTATTGAGAGCATGTTGTGCACCAGTTGAGAAGGCAGCGTTCATTACGAGTCAGTGAGTGAGTGAGTGGCTGACGCATTTTTGTTCTTGAGCGAGCCATACTGTGGGCAAGTGGCTCACCTGATGTGCGGCATGAACTCAGCGTCGTCCACGAGTCCAAAGATCTGTTTGTGCGCATGATAAAATGGTTACAATAAGTAGTCAGCAACCGTAGGTATCCATCCCAGTAATATGTGAATGAACACACCAATGCGCAAGTGAGTTTACCTGCTTGGCAGTGCGATGCACCTCGGCGAGATCTTCATTCAGCGCCAGCAGCGCAAACACGCACTGGAAAAACAGCTCCTAGTCATCATGCAACGCCCAGTTCCTTTAGCCTCCCCAGCATGGACTATGTATAAGCGAGCTTACAGCACGAAGCGCGAGGGCGAGCACTGTACCTTGGACGTGACGGCGCGAACAGTGGTGCTCAACGCACTCATCGCGTCTGCGACCTGCTTGGTCTTCGCAATCGCCTCGTCCTCACCCAAGCCCTGCATTGCTCACCGAACGCGCACACATACAGTAATATAAGGGACGCGATCGATTCTTTGCAGGCATGCTCTGTAACCCATAGTCACAATAGAGACCAACAAAGTAAGCAAAACGCACCGTGATGCCGCCGAGCAGCGTCATGTGCGGGGGGAACGACGGCGTCTGCAGCTGCTGCGCGCGCTCACGAATCACGTCAGCGAGCGGGCGCTCCGCCTGCGCTTCGGGCGCGACCCAGAGCGAGTACCCGGCGAACTCGGGCTTGGCGTAGAGCGCGTCGCTGGGGCTCGTGGCTGCCGCTTTCTCAGCCATGATGACAGGCAATATGGAAAGTGAGCAAGACTATCGTGTTACATAGTCCGAGACAATTGCTAATTTGATCACAGATTCCGATACATCTCCTAGCTCGAGTTCTGTAACAAGAGGATCGATTTACACAGTTTCTAAATGTCCGACTATTAACAATCCATTTTTCTCCAAAAACATCAGTTTCTAACAGGGTTACACACGCAAATACCCATAACAAATTTTTAGAAACGCATTTTGTGTGGAAATCATCTTAGCAACGCATCATTTCTTATCGGGACGCCTCGATCTGAGCCTTCACACTCGCCACTTGCTGGTCGAATGCGGCGCGGCCCTTCTCCAGCTCCGCCGCAGTCGCCTCCGCGAGCTCCGGTTCCGCCTGCAGCTTCGCCAAAATGATCGCGCCCGCCTGCTCGATCGCGTCCACGGAGCCCGAGAGCTCGTCCACGCCGATCGGAGGGTACAGCGCGGCGCCGACGTCCACGATGTGGTCCATGATCGCGCTGTAGCTCAGGTCGAGCGCGGATGTCCACTGGAGGAACGCGTCGTTGCTGTCGCTGGACGACGCCGCCGTGTATTTCTTGAGCGTGAGCACGCCGCGCTTCAGGATTGCGCACGTCATGCTCAGCAGCTTCAGCCCGCTCTCGAAGAGCGCCTTCTCCTCTAGCGAGAGGCTCGAGTCAAAGTTGTACTCGTCGTCCTGCTCCACGTCGTCCAAGCGCTCAGCATCTCCACCAGCTGCTTCTTCTTCCTCTTGCTCGTCCAATACCTCTTTGAGCTCTTCAATCGTTGAATTCAGCATGGTGATGCACTGATTTCCATAACAGCAATACGAGCAAATGTTAGCGAGACTAATGCAAAACAAATTCAACACTCTGGCGAAAGGGTTATGTATCACGCACGTGGAGCATTCGGCGCTTCGTTGCGACGCAGTTGGACTTGGACACGCGAGCCACCGAGTACTCCCACACGCGGCCTGTCAGCTGCGGCACCTTCGCGAGGTCGCCCATTTCGATGCTCACGCCGAGATCACGTACACTCTTCACCAATCGCCTGCAGCAAATGCGAATGCAAACAAACAGGTAACTGGCATGAGCATGCAACCCATCGTATCAACGCACAATTTACAATCGTAAGCCCCTCTGCGTACAGCGAGTCGGTGATAATCTCGCTCGCGAGCGAAGGGCCCGCGCCGCTGAAGAGCGCCACTTTCGCGGCCGCGATCAGCTGCTCGCAGGGCTTGTCGAGCGCCTGGCAGATGCTCGCTGCCTCCTTCGCGCTCGGCGCCTTGTTCGAGCTGTACACGAGCGAGAACTTGGTCACCTCGTGGCCAATCGATCCGCCCGCCTGTTGCAAAAAGCAACGTATAAAGTAGCAAATTGCTGTCAGCAAACCCATGCACAGTATACGAACGCATTGAGTGGCTAGAGTCATTAGTTGATAGCAATATGGTTGCAAGCAAGCAAGCATACACGCAAGCACGCACCGCCACGAACACGTCGCGCGCGAGCGTGAAGTCGGCGTGCTCGAGCCAGAACGAGGGCGAGAACGTGTGCTCCTGCTTATTGCGCGTCTGCATCTTCTCCAACTCGTCCACGTAGGTCGCCAGGCGCGCGTTGAACTCGGTCAGGAAGCTCGCCATCGTATCGCTCGTGAGCTGGATGAAGTGAGCTGCTTGAATTGAGTGCTTCTGCTTCTCTTCCGTCGCCACCAGCTTTTTTGGCTGACACTGATCAAACAGTCTGACGCGTGTTTAGTACTTTCAGTGTTGACACCCAAACTACTATTCGAACGTCAGTTGTTTGACGCGTATATAACGTGTAGGCGCGGCTAAAACACTACTATCCGCACGTCACCTCAAAAAAGTCCGCGCAAAACGCACCAGCATTGCATTATTGTTATTGGCGGCAAAACCAGACTCACTCACACACAGATTCGCCAATACCGCAGGATAGCAGGAGCTCGCATTTCGTGAAAAGATGGACTTTGTAGACGACGCCGCCGCTGCCGCCGCCGCTGAAGATATGGGCGAGTGGGAGTGGCCCGCCCACTGCGAGGAGCTGCGCGAGATGGAGAACCTGCTACGCTGCCAGATTTGCGGCGACTTCTTCCATGGCCCCGTGCTGCTGCCCTGCAGCCATGCGTTCTGCTCCGAGTGCGTGCGCAAGTACCTGCAAACAAAAGGCGCGCATGGCTGCTGCCCCGAGTGCAAGCAGGCGTGCGCACCGCGGGACCTCGTCGCGAACCGCTCGATGGAGAAAGTGGCGCTGCTGTTCAAGAAGATGAAGCCCAAGCTGCTGCTGGCGCTGGAGAAGAAGGAGGGCGGTCAGAGTCAAGCTGGTGGGACGGCGGAGACCAAGAGCAGCGGTGCGAGTCAAAGCTCATCGACGCGGACGACGCGGAGCCAGAACACAAAGGAAGTTGCGGCAAATGGCAGCGCCGTGACAAGTGTAAAAACGAACGGCAAGGCGCGTGCTGTGGAGCGAATGCCGGTGGTTTCGTACAATGTCATGAAAGACAAAGAGGTGGGTGGAGGTTTCTTGTGTGCATGGAGATCATCTTGGATTATGCTATTCATGTTCACATTACACTCTCCTTGTGAATTGTGTTCAGATCCGCAAGTTGCTCGAGACGATCAACATCCGCCTGCCGCTCAAAAACCGTGACGAAATCATCCAGATCCACAAAGAGGTCTGTTGGTATCAGCAATTGTAGACTCGGCACGATGCACAAGCGCCAGGCTGATTCTGTGTCCTCCCATCTCTTGTTGTTTATATAGTACGTGCTGCTTCATAACGCGCAGATCGACTCGTGCAATCCAAAATCTGCTGCGAAGCTCCGTGACGAAGTGATCCGGAACCACAAGCTGCGCCAGCAGGAGAAGCACCAGGCGGAGATCGCGAAGAAGCACACGAATGCGTCGCCCACCGCGAACCTCACGGCACAGATGAAAGCCAACTTTGAGCGCCTGAAGCAGGAGATCGCGGAGCGCAAGGCGAACCCTCAGCGAGCCGCGGCAGCTGCTGCTGCTGCTGCCGCTTCGTCGTCGCAGACCGACGACATCACTATCCCTCCAGAGGCCGTGATGAGCTCGTCGCTTGGACTGAGCTCCGCGCCAGTGGGCATTTGGCGTCACGTGTACTCGCACAACCACAAGAAGGAGTTTTACATCAACTCGGTCACGCGCGAGATTCGACTGGAGCGACCGCCCGAGTTCGTGCAGCAGCAGAATCCGAAGAACCGCTACGACGACGACTTTGAAGACGACGACGGGTTCGCGACTGTCGACTCCACAGACGCAGCGAACCACTCGGTCGATTTCACGGACGACGCAGTCTCGGAGCTACCTTCACGACGACAGTCGCGGCAGCCCCAACAGCCGATCTCTCCCACCAGCAAGGTTGAGATTTTCGAACCGCCTCGAAGCGCAGTGAAAGCTCCGAGTCCGAGCCATTTGCGTGGTAAAGAGAAGCGTCCAGCGGGGTTCTTCTCACCTGACGTGTCCGCTGCGACCCAGGACTTCTCGCTCTCGTCAGATGAGGGCGAGGATGTGACGCAGTCAATCACGAGTACGGCTGAGCTCAGCGCCAGCGCTGTTGTCACTACTACTACTACTACTACTGTGACTTCTACCACAGATGGGGGTGACTTTGTTGGTGAGGACACCAAGTGGGACTGCCCGCGCTGCACACTAGTGAACGAGACGAGTTCGAGCCTCTGCGAGGCGTGCGGATACGAGTCCAAGCAGCAGCAGCAGCCGGCGCGCAAGCGGCAGAAGAAGATGCAGTTCCAGAGCAAGATCTCGCTGGGGTAAGTGCGCTAGAAAGCAATCGGTCCGCCAACCAGACTCGCTCTCTCGTTGCTTTCATTTTTGTCACTGTGAATATATTATTATGGGAAAACAAGGATTCAAAGACACAACCGATGCATACGGCTCTTCAATTTGCTCTTTCTCTAAACGCTCACTCAGGAGGGCAGCGCCTTGAACTCCTCGTACTCGATCTCGCCGCTGCCGTCCGTGTCCAGCTCGTCCAGCATGCGGCCGATATCGATGGGCAGCCCAAAGTCCTTCTTGATGAGCTGCACGAGCATGCGCCGCTCGACGTGGCCGGACTTATCGGAGCTGCCGCTGCACGCGACGAATGCGTCGATGAAGTCGGACTCGTCGTCGAACTGCGCAGCGCGCAGCTTCTGCGCCTCGATCACCTTGAGGAACTCGGAGAACTCGATCTCGCCGCTGTGGTCGTTGTCCACCTCGGTGATCATCTGGAAGAGCTCCTTGTCCGTGGACTTCTGGCCCATGGCTTCCAACACTTTCGCTAGCTCGTACTTGTCGATCGTGTCGCTGCCGTCGCGGTCAAAGTGCACGAACGACTCGCGGCACGCGTCGACCTCTTCCTGCGTCAGGATTATCGCCATGGCTCAAGATTCGTGACAACTGTGTGTGTTGGATTTTGTCTGGTAGGATAGAATAGACTTCCAGACTGCAATCAGAGTCGCGTCCTTTCAGGATTAACCTGACGCGCCTCACAAGAGAGGCTCTTGAAATATACAAATATCAGATATCAGGCTCCATGGCACAAAGAACATTTGGGTATCCGCCATGGACACTGGCCAGGTTCCTGTAATCAGTTCACACAGGTGCAAGCATGTTCACACACCAAAAAGCACGACAGGTTTTATAACATCATCTTATATTCTTAATGAGCTAAAAGCGCGCTCGTTCTCTGGGTTGCTCCTAGCTGCGTCTTCGTGGTACAGTCGCACCTTTGAGCTCTGCATGCACATGCACAAAAAAGAAAATCCCGCCTCGTTCGAATACAAAAAAGAAGACATCTCCGCTTTGCTTCAGATGGCTCTTAGACCCGCAGGAGCAGCACGTCTCGGCAGTATTGAGTCTGCATGTATCAGTCGAACAAGCACAACAGCACAGAGAGCAATTGTTAGAGTTCTGGCAATATACAGATCTTCTCCGATAGCAACACAGACGACACCGTTCACGTACCCAGAGGCGCTCTCGCTTGTCCTGCGTCGGCAGCAGGCGCACGAGCTGCGGCACCAGCTCCTTCATCAGCTGCTTCGTGCAGATCGAGCTAATATACGAGTAGAACGCGTCGAGCGACATGGCGTCTTGACCAAAGAGGCGGCAGTTGTCCTTGAACACCTGCACGTTCGCGTAAGGGCAGCGCGTCGACACAAAGTTGATCACCTGCGTGTACACCTCCTTCGTTTCTGGGCCGACAGCAGCGGGCGGGAGCGGAGGCACCTGTTGGTGCTGCACCGGAGCAGGAATTGGCGCAGTGTAGGACGACTGGTATGACGACTGCGCTGGCGGCACGTACGGCGTCGCTGGGTTCGGAGCAGGGTACGACGTGTACTTCAGCGCCGGGTTCGTCGGGTGCGTGTGCGTTGAAAGAGCTGGTGCTGACACAGAAGGGTGCGTAGTGGTAGCTGCGTAGCCTCCAGCAGCCGCGCCTGCGGCATATCCACCAGTGTTCGCAGCATATCCAGTGTTTGCAGCGTAGGCACCGCCGGTATTCGCAGCAGGGTAGCCACCACCAGTATTCGCAGTAGGGTATCCGCTCGTGCTGCTGCTACTCGAAGCATACGCGTTGCCTGGCGCAGCCTTTTGAGTGGAAAACTGCGCATAAAGCTCGCGCTCCGACTTGTACCCACCGTAGCGTCGAAGACGCGGGTCATCCGGGATTGGAGCAGCAGTCGTCGGCGCAGCGCTCGACGAGGTTCGCTGTTGCTCAAACGACGATCGGCTGTTCATCGACGACGTGTCAGCGGCTGAAAACGAGGTGCGCGAGTTCGAGTGCGAGCTGTTGTTCAGACTTCTCGAGCTGGAGCCGCGGTTGTAGTCTCCATATGTAGGGTACTAAATAAAAGCGAAACAGTAAGCATCCCTGAGTGAATGTGCACCATAGCTACACGAAGCAGATGCACACAATCGATCGCACGCGCAATGATAATCAAACACGTACCGCTCCAGTCGACGAAGTGTCCCCCGAGGTAATACGCCGAATCGCTTCGTAGAGCACGTCGCACGAGCCCGACGGCGGCTGCACGTGTCCGTTGAGAATTTCCATCGGCGTCACGTCGCGACCGTAGAACTTTCGGTTCATGTCGCCGCGCACCATGATCGTCGAACCGTGCAGTCCCACACCCGCGAACGCACCCTTCGCGTGACTGTACGTGAAGTTGCCGCTGACACCACCGCTCCCAGCGTTCATGCTTGCACCAGCCGCGCGTCCCACGGGTCCGACTGCGAGGTCCAAACCCGCACCAACCGACACCTGCGTGCCTTTCTTGAACGTGTTGAGCGCCGAGCTGGAGCCGAGCACGATCATAAAGTCGATGATCTCACCGCCGATCTCGGCGCCGAAGCCGATGCCGGCCGTGCCGATGCCCGACGGCGGGGACCACGTGCCGTCCTCGAGCCGCGCGATGACGACGCCCGTGCCGAGCTTGCCGGTCCAGATCATGCCCGCCTTGACGACCGTAAGAAACGCGAGGCCGGCGCAGCCCTTGATGAGGTCCACGGGAATGGCGCTGTCGGCATCAACGCGCGAGTCGAAGAAGGCGTTGATGATGTTGGCGGCCTTCTGCACCTCCTTGTCCATGGACGACGAGTAGGGCTTGTTGAGCACCATGCTGATCTGGTGGAGTGGTATGGATCGTATGTATGCGGCTGGACGATCGCTCGCTTTGAGATTTCGCTTTCGTTTCTCTTCTGCTTCTGGAACGAAATCAGACAGCGAAAATGCGGGAAGAGCTGTTGTTGTTATGGGTGTTGGGGGAACGAACGTGAAGAGATAGAGCCACTATTGAGCGGGTATTCAGTACTGTTCCGAAGGGCTTTCTTTTTGGTGGCATGTCTCAAGAGAACAAGACGGACAATTAGAATAACATCCTAAAATTCAAGAACCAGCTGACACCAGACTAAAATTCAAAAACCAGATTCCTGATGTGTGCAATTTGAGCAGGGATACAGTCATCTTAGCTGTGCAGCATCTTGTGAAAATTGCACAGACCACGTTTGCTTGTGATCCAGCCGCCACAGCACCCGTGTTAAGTTCGCACCCTCAAATCCCGAGTGCGGCAGACCACCAATATCTCGTTTAAGCTCGCGCACTATCTTCGTTTTGGTTCGCGCTCTCGCAAAAAAACCTCGTTTAAGCTCGCACACCAGATACTTATATAACAGCCCCGGAGGCTCTATTGTTTCCATTTTTTTATGATGGGTGCGTGCGTGGGGTTCGTGGTGCGTGGGTGCTATTAAAAATGCTTCACAACCACAAAGATGCAGCAAGTGGTGCTCTTATCTCTTATGCCAGCCGTCTGCTAGTCGTCACAATATAGATGAGAGCAGTCGGTGCCAAGTGGCAAAAGCACCATTTTGAGCGCATATTGGTCCCCGCTTTGGATCGAGAGCAGCAGCTTCAATGGGGTCCTGATGACGCCGGTTTCTTCAACCAGTCAGCTGGCGACCAGAACAAACAGGAACAACATGCGAGAGCGATTTCGTGACAAGATCGTGTCACCTCACTCGAACAGGCCGGGTCGACTTCCCAGAGCCTCCGACCCGTATGGCATGCGACAGTCAGCCTGACCCGCGCCGCCATGGATTCATGACTTGCGGTTTCTATGCGGCGGCTCCTCACTACCTCGAATAGAAGGGCGGCTTGGACCCGTCTGACCCATCACGGACTCGACCCACCCGCTCCACATCTTTACCCCAGCTGCAGACCCAAGCAGCACGAGCGAGCTTTTTGCTTTCCCCTTTGTGCTTGCGCTTGAGTGCTCCCCCTCCACACTCCCGAGCTCATTTCATTTCGAAACTTTCCGCATCGGGAACACTTCGCCTCGCTCTCCAACCTCCAAGCTCCAGCCTTCTCTCCCCCTCCCCCCACTTCTCTCTCAGCATCATGGGTCTCTTGGATATTGTGCCAACCGGCGTGATCTACGCCGCTGACGTCATCAAGGTGTACAAGTACGCGCAGGAGCACAACTTCGCCATCCCTGCCGTGAATGTCACCTCGTCGAGCACGGTTAACGCCGCGCTGCAAGCGGCTCGCGACATCAAGTCGCCGATCATCATCCAGGCATCGAACGGCGGCTCGGCGTTCTTCGCCGGCAAGGGCATCGATAACAAGAACCAGGAAGCCTCGGTCCTCGGCGCGGTCGCGCTCGCGCACCACGTGCACACGGTCGCCAAGGCGTACGGCGTGCCAGTTATCCTTCACTCGGACCACTGCGCCAAGAAGCTGCTGCCATGGTACGACGGCATGTTGAAGGCGGACGAAGAGCACTTTGCCAAGAATGGCGTGCCGCTTTTCAGCTCGCACATGCTCGATTTGTCGGAGGAGTCGCTTGAGGAGAACGTCAGCATCTCGAAGGAGTACTTCAAGCGCATGAGCAAGCTCGGTCTGATTTTGGAGATCGAGCTCGGCATCACGGGCGGCGAGGAAGACGGTGTGGACAACACCAGCGTCGACAACTCGGCGCTGTACTCGCAGCCATCGGACATCCTGTACGCGTACAACGAGCTGTCGGAGGTGTCGTCGTACTTCACGATCGCCGCTGCGTTCGGCAACGTGCATGGTGTGTACAAGCCGGGCAACGTGAAGCTCCACCCAGAGATCCTGGGCGACTTCCAGTCGCACGTGAGCGCCGAGGTTGCCAAGGACAACAAGAAGCCAGTGTTCTTCGTGTTCCACGGCGGCTCGGGCTCGACCGAGGCTGAGATCCAGGAAGCCGTGAAGAATGGCGTCGTGAAGATGAACATCGACACGGACACCCAGTGGGCGTACTGGAACGGCCTCCGCAAGTTCTACGAGTCGAAGAAGGACTTCCTGCAGGGCCAGATCGGCAACCCAGAGGGTGCGGACAAGCCAAACAAGAAGTACTACGACCCGCGTGTGTGGGTGCGCAAGTCGGAGGAGGAGATGATCGCGCGTCTCCACGAGGCGTTCCGCAACTTGAACTCGGCCAACGTGCTCTAAGTTGTGTGTGTGTGTGTCTCGCTCGCTCTCGCTTCTTCTGCACCATCGTGTCGTCTTGAACCCCCAAGTAACTCAACATGGATATTCTTTTTTTTTTCTCTTGTTGTGTGGCGTGCATTGCATGCATTTTGTGATCTTCTTTTGGGTGCGATCTAATGAGTTTGCGTGCAACTTCATGGCTTTGGAAGAGCATCTGCGGCATACTCACAAAGGGCAATCAAAGCCCTTTTGGCATTGCTATGGTGGCAATACAGTACCACCATGTGGTATGTATGTATGGGAAGGCATCGAGACGCCATGGCACTTTTGCATACAAGTCGTGCTCTCCAGTCGTCCATGGCAAAAGACCCGAATCTTGAGCGCAGGATGATGTCATTTCTGGAAGGTGATTTGCAGCCGAAGTATCATAGCATTTGCGCATTCAACATGTGTGTGAGCGCAGAGATTGTGCGGTGTTTGTAACATGAAAAGTAGCCATTTCAAAGTGATCACCCGGTTTCGTCGATGATATCCACGATTTTGTGCAATTCCAGCGAGCCAATCAGATCGATTGGCTTGCACAATTGAGGTGGCCCACAATGCTGCGTGGTTTTTCGTCAATCACCTCATTTCGTCAAAATGTAAGAGGGATATAATGCGGTTATTTCTGTACATCATCTGAGAGATTGTTCATTACTCCACGGTAAGCTCGAAAATGTGTGTCGAAAGAGCACCAATGCTTGTTTCAAATATCAATCATGAAAAGTCGTGACTCTTGGAGCCCCACGCGACCCTCGTGTGCATTCCTCATACATACGAGCTCTCGCAGACCCGCGCACAGGCCACTTCCACAACCGCGCACAGACACACACACACACACGTACGCACACACTCAGCAGCAACCATGGTGGAGATGGAGAAGCCGCTGCTCAAGAAGCTCTGCCGCGACATGGACCTCTACGTCATGCCCGCGATCAACGACAAGCTCTACCTCCGCTACGAGGTATGCGCAGGCTTCTTCCTTTCACATACGCCCTAGCGCTCTTTGTCAGCTTGAAGTGGACAACTGCAATGACCCCCTTTATACAAACGCACTGAAGGGCTTCCGCGCGATCAAGAACCTGGACGAGTACACGGGGCTCAAGGTGCTCTGGCTCGAGGGCAACGGGCTCGGTAAGATCGAGAGGCTCGCGCACCAGACGCAGCTACGCACGCTCTACCTGCACGAGAACCTCATCAACAAGATCGAAGGGCTCGAGGCGCAGACACTGCTCGACACGCTCAACCTGTCGCAGAACCAGATCACGCGGATCGAGAACCTCGGCCACATGAAGGCACTCACGGTGCGTTAGCCTAGCTTTACTTACCTGTCCACCTTACGAAAGGCTCGTGCTTACAGAGAAAACTGCATTGCCTCCCATGCTCCTGCTACCTGCTACCGCAGAGCCTCGCGCTCAAGAGCAACTACCTGATGACCTCCGAGGACATTGAGCACGTGCTCGAGCTGCCAAATCTGTCGGTGCTGGACATCCAGAGCAACCGCATCACGGACGTGGGCGTCGTCGAGGTGTTAGCGCAGATGCCCGAGCTCAAAGTGCTCTACCTGCAGGACAATGACGTGGTGAAGCACATCAAGCAGTACCGCAAGACGCTAGTGTTCCGCTGCCGCAAGCTCAAGTACCTGGGCAACCGCCCCGTGTTCGAGGACGAGCGAAGACGCGTCGAGGCCTGGGGGAAGGCGCTGGAGGCGTCGAACGGCGACTACAAGGCCGCGCAGGAGGCCGAGCGCGAGGAGATGGACGCGATCCGCCGCGAGAAGAAAGAGCGCGACGAGCTCAACTTCCTGCACTTTGAGCAGATGATGATCGACGGACGGCGTAAGCGCAAGGAGGAAGAGGAAGAGAAGGCAAAGGCGATGCAGCAGAAGGGCGATGCAGCAGAGAGCCCTGAGCACGAGGATGACGAGGAGATCGGTCCGTTCTCGGGCGAGAAGATCGTCCCCATGCAGGACTGCGGGAAGCGCTGGGCAGCAGTGGTGAATGCTGGTATTGAGGATAGTGAAGATGATGGTGAAGTTGGCGATGGTGATGCTACGCGTGAAGCCACCGAGAGTATCAGCAGCCAGGACGAAGAGGATACCAGCGCCAGCAGCGTTGGCGCCAACGATGCTGACCAAGAAGACTCGGCAATACCCGTCGACGCGCGTCGTCTGCAGCTCTTGCACCAGTGCGCGACGGTGGGGTCAGGCGCGTACTCGTCGCGAGATCCGTTTGTGGACTCGTCGTTTGCCGCGGAGAGCGCGGAAGAAACTGCGCGCCGACAGCGCATCAAAGAGAAAGCGCAGGCCAAAGTGCAGGAGCTCAAGGCGACAAAAGCGGCGGCGATAGCTGCTGGTACGGAGCACATTCCTGCGACGACTCGACTGATCAACTGTGACAGCGTGTACCTGGCGGGACAGGGAGAGCATAACGAGGCGAAGGACATGGGCGAAGCAGCAGAGAGTCAAGATCTCCTCATGCCTCCGCCTGCTCCAGTGCTTCTTTCACAACGCTCAGCCACTTCCACTGCATCCGTTAGTACTGAAGCGGGCCACACGAACGTCGATGAACTGGACTGAGCAAGTGCATCAGGTGATTCGACAATTGATTTTGCATGGAGGTGAAAGCACCCGAGCGGAGGTGGATGGCCAGGTATTGAATAGGAAGCAAGGCGATATGTATTCTAGTCTTGATATTCGGACTTGCCTACAAGCCGTATCATTGCATTGGATGAACTAACTACAAAGGCGTTAGATGGTGCTGCTTGCGTC
>JAADVN010000772.1:0-13429 GCA_023335535.1 Globisporangium spinosum | reverse complement strand
GATCTTCGAGATCGAGATGGTCGTCAAGTACGTGCACTCGAGATCTGCGCTCATCGTCGAGGTCGTAAACGGCAGCAGCGGCGTCGCGCGATCGACCAACGGGTCCACAAACTTGTCGATGAAAGACGGCGCGAGCTTCAGACCCAGGTCGCTGCGCAGCACGAGCTTCTCTGCGCGCTCACCTGCGCTTTCCGATGCTCGCAGGTGGATCTCATCGTGGATCGTCTGGAAGATCGAGATGCTGTTGTGCGGCTGCATGAGCGGTGAGCGAGTCAGTGCCACTTGCATGGACGCCAAGTAGAGCTGCTGCTGCAGCAGTTGGTCGCGCAGGCGGCGCTGCTCGTCCTCGTACTTGGACGTGATCCAGCGCTGCTTGGCGGCTTCGCATGCGACCTCGAGCAGCGACGGGTGCGCGATCTCTGTGCGCCACTTGCAGAGCAGCGCCTTGTGTTTCGCCTCGAGATGTGCTTCCTCTTTGCGCAAGGCGTGCACGATCACCTGTCCAGTTTGCAAAAGCAATAGCCACACCACATCAATCAGACTCATACCACTAATTGAATCAGAGTATGTAGCGAAACGCGTAGAGAACTCACCGCCTTGGTCGGAGGGGACGACGGCGCATCTGCTGCGCCCGCCCACGCAAAGAGGTCTTCGAGCGGCTCGACAGCAGCTTCGTTGCTGGTATCGCTTTGACTTCCTTCGTTGTCCATCATCGGTATCGTGTGGCGATTGTCGCCCCTACTGTTGTTGCTCCCTTCAGCAACTGTACACACGCGCGCTCGCTTGCGGTGAGGTTGGTCTTGGCGCTCAACCGCTGCGCAGTCATGCTTGCTGTGCTGTTTCTGCTTCGTCTCATTGAGCGCGGCGAGTACGAGAACCGTGGGCGGCTGGCTCCGCTGCTGAAGCGACGTCTCAGCCAGCAGCGTGCGGATACTGGGTCGGGGCGCGCGGCTCTCGTTGGACTGAGACGATGGACTCATGTTCATATTCGTGGTACAGACAGACAGGTTGCGTGTATGCGGAGGACTGGAGAACGCGAGCAGCTTTGGCACTGCGGGTGCCGTGGAGATCGGAGTCGGAGCTCGAACTGGCTGGGAAGCAGGAACTGAAATGAAATGAGCGGTCGCTTTGTGGTCGATCACCGGTCGACGCGTAATAGTCGCGAGGCCATGATTGTGCGGGGGGGGGAGGTAATCGAGGTCTCCAGGTGATTACAATACCTCTGGAGGAAGGCCGTGGGCAATCAGCAAAGATGCACTTCAAAGCCCCCAGGAAACCTCTTTAGAATGCACCAAATGTGGCGTTTTGCACACAAGATGCTCGTGAAGAACCTGCTTATTAGCTAGGACGTTTGCACCGAGAGAGCTTCGTGCAGGATTGAAAAAAGGGTCCACAAAGTTGGTGCAATTAGGAAGGAGCCCACGCGTACGTGGCTTTTACTGGAGCGAGGGAGGATACAGAGAGTTCCTTGATGAAGTCGCCTCTCGTTGGCTGGATGGTTGGGGGAGAGTGCTGTATCTAGCATAACGCTTTCTTACAAATGAAAGGTGGTCTTGCAGCCGCCAAATCTGGGCGTTTTCGTTCAGCGGAGTACTTGAAATTGAGGCTTCCAGTTTCATCGCGCATGTCCCTCTTTATAGTCCTTGGAAATCTGTTGAGTTATTCTGCTTCTCGCAAAAGCGGCTCACAAAGAGGGACAACTACCTCCATTTAAACAATAAAGAAGTAAATGATCGACCACAAAATCTGCCTGCGATATTCGCAGATCAATCAAACGAGCCAAAAGCCAACTTAGCTCCCAAACCTCAAGCAACAAGGAAGGACACACACGAACGCGAACGAGAGCAGAGAGATACCAATACCAGCACTAATGTGGCGCGCAGGTGGATCCGCAGCGCCAGCACTTGCGGCCGTGGGGGTCACTGCGGCGGCAGCTGCGATGGTTGTCGGCAGTGGCGCCGCGCGCCGCTTCTTCGCGACCGGGGGACGTCGCGCGGCGTCAACTATCGCGATCACGAGACGCCGGCCCGCGAGCGTGGGCGACCTGCTCGAGAGCGTCGAGACGCCCTGCCTCGTCGTGGACCTCGATGCGGTGCGTTTCAGTCAGTCTTGCTGCTATACCGTTCGTGTTGCATGAGTAAGTGCTGGTATTGACAAATGGTGTGGAATGTGTGGATGTGTGTAGATGGAGAAGAACTTGGTCGCGTTGCCCCGCTCGTTGAAGGGTATCGGAGCTCCACAGGTCGCCATTCGTCCGCACGCCAAAGCGCACAAGTGCGCCGAGATCGGACGTCTCCAGCTCCAGCACTCGCAGGTACGGTACGCTCGCCTCAAGTACCGCTTTGGTGACTAGCTCATTTTGGTATTGGGTGTGGTTGGCTGTAGGCGGTGGGGCTCTGCTGCCAGAAAGTGGCGGAGGCTGAAGCCATGTTCGCCGGTGGCGTCCGCGACCTGCTGCTCAGTAACGAGATCTACGGTGCATCGCGCTACGAGCGCATGGCGCAGATCGCGCGCGACGGCGGCGTCGTGACGCTCATCTTTGATCACGAGGAGACGATCCGCCAGGCGGAGGCGGTCGCTGTCGCGTGGGACGTCACGTTCCAAGCGCTCGTGGACGTGAACGTCGGTCAAAACCGCTGCGGCGTCGACACCGTGGGCGAGGCGCTGGCGCTCGCAAAGCAGATCGATGCGTCCAAGAACTTGGAGCTGCGAGGCATCCAGGCGTACCACGGCTCGGCGCAGCACATCCGGAGCTACGCGGAGAAGACCAAGGTGATCGCGACTGTCGCGGACAAGGCCAAGCGCGTGCGTGACGCGTTCCGCAGCAGCGGACTCAACTGCGACGTGGTCACTGGTGGTGGCACCGGCACGTACCTGCTTGAAGCGGAGAGCGGCGTATTCACGGAAGTGCAGCCCGGCTCGTACCTGTTCAACGACGCAGACTACGCGCGCAACTTGGGCAAAGACGGCGCCAAAGTGCGCCAGTGGGAGCAGAGTCTGTTCGTGCTCACGACCGTCATGAGCACGAATGACCAGGCGCCGCGTTCCGTGGTGGACGCCGGCATGAAGGCCGTGTCGCTGGACTCTGGCGCGCCGCTGGTGTTCTCGTCGGTCGACGCGAGTGCGCTGCCGCCTCTTGAGTACCAGGGCGGCGGCGACGAGCACGGCATCCTCGTGCCGGCAGCTGCTACCGGCGACTCGTCTAAGTCTGTTGTGATCCCGATGCCTGCGCTGGGCAAGAAGCTGCTGCTGACCCCCGGCCACTGCGACCCAACGACCAACCTGTACGACTTTGTCGTCGGCTTCCGCAACGGCACGGTCGAGCACGTCTGGCAAGTCGCAGCGCGGGGTCCTGGAAACTGAGCAACCATTGCTTCGGATTGAGTTCGTTAAGGGAGTGGCGAGAGTGTGTCGCTCTTGTTGGTACGGTAATTATGAAGAAACCAATGTCAACAAGATCATTGTTGTGAACCTCTCGTGATTAGATTTGCTGAGAGAGCAAGGGGCCAAATAAACCAACGAGAAACGAAACGACGACGCGACCTAAAGCTCAGGAATGAATTTGTTTTCCATTACATTACAAAGCGCTCCTCCTGTTGTAAACCCAAACACGCAGAGCCAAGTGTACATCCATACATTGCATTTGCGCTGTAGCGACTTAATCCAAACGAGCTGTGAGGGTAATATGCAGTTTCCTTTTTTTCTTTGTCGTTGTTGTTCGTGATTGATTGATTGGGGACAGAAGACTTCGTAGCCAGTCGCCTCATGTCGAGTGGACTTCCACTCCTGTGCAACCCTGGAACACGCCTTCGTCCTTGCGCGCGAGCTTGTCAACGATTAGCGTCTTCATCTTGTCGTGGCACATCGGCATCTTCGAGAAGAACTTGTCCTGTTGCTCTTGGGAGATCTTGTGCGGGTACATGTGGAACTTCGCCATGAGGAATCGCTTCATGATGACGTAGTTCTTGCCGTTCGCGTCCACGTGTCCTGTCAGCACCACTCTGTTCATACGGAAAAGAGAGGCATACCACGTTAGGAAAACTGTGCCACCCATCACATCAAACGTAATGGAAGAAAAAAGAGGCAAACTTACCCGCTTGACACATCCTTGCGGATGCGCTCCGAGTCCTGGTACGGATGCAGGTCGTCTTGGTCAATGTAATCGGTCGCCATGATCGCCACGTTGTCCTCGAAGCGACTGTAGAACAGCGCGTTCGACTCGACGTCCGGCATGCTGTTGGCTTCCTCTTCGTTCCACTTCATGCTCGACACAATGCGCTGGTGCATAAAGTTACACCGAATCTGGTCATAAGACTGTAAGAACAGGAGAACACACAAGACAAAGAGTGTTAAGAGGGGAAATTGTAATAATCCAACTGAAAGTATGTAATCGTACCTCTCGGATGGTCAGGCAGCCCATTGCGCTCGCCAACGCCTCGTCTTTTCCCGCAATCTGTTCGTAAATCGCGCCTGCGACAGCGAGCACGCCGACGTCTTCGTACTTGGAGATTGCAAAGTTCACGCAGTAGTTCTTGCCGAATTTCTCAAACATGTCCGAGTACTGGTACGGTTGGTCCAGGTTGAGACCCTGCGACTTTTGCTCAATGTACTTAAACGTCATGTCCAATTTCTCTTCGCGAAGGGACAAGATCGTCCGTCTTCTGTCGTCAAAGTCACGGCCGAGGTGGATGTACGATTCCATTGGCGTCATCAACGCGAGGCGCTACATAACAACATTGATTCTGATCAGACAACAGTAATGAAAGCCATCTAAAATGTGGCGTTATGTTGCTACTCACCACATCGTTGACAGGCGCGAACGCGAGCATGGCCTTGAAGTTGTCCAAGTACACCTGCTGTTGCGACACCAGCTCGTTGAGGATTTTGCCATCCTGTGTACCCTTCACGAGGGCCTCCTTCTCGTTCGTTTCGCGTCCGCCTCGTCCGCGCTTCGCCTTGATGTTTGTACGCTGTGGTCGGCTTGACTTGGCGCGCGAGACGAGGTAGTCGTACTGCGCCTCCAGATACTTGGCTTCTTTCTGCAGCAGCTCGGCATCGTTCTGTATTGCACAAATAGCCACATCGTTAGAATCCACAACTCCATCACCAAAACAAACCAGACACCACTGATGTGGGATGAAGGACGAACGTACTTTGTCCTTGAGTTCCGTGTCAGGGTCAGCGAAATTCTCGGCGTCCTCAACGTCCACTTCAATGTCTTCTTCCGCCTCGGTCTCGTCTTCAGTCGTGAGGTCGATTGCCGCCATGTGGGAGGTTGCGAAGCCAAGACCCTCGATGGTAAAGTCGGCTTGCATTGGCATCAGCGTCGGCGGGCCAGTCTGTTGGTGGAGGTCTAGAAGATCGTGACCCTGCACGCCCCACATCTCACTGTTCTTCATCAAAAGACAGTCTTCATCGAAGCCTGGTGCTGGGGAATTCACGAACCCATTGTTGCTGCTTGGGCAAGAGCTCGGACACGGCGATGACATCACGTCTGCGTCTGTGAGCGCGTCCACGTCGAGGAAATTTCCGTCCTGTCCGTTTCTCGGGGACGACGAGTTGGAATCCGACGACGACGATGACGTGCGCGTGAACGACGAGTCCATCGCGAGAAAGCTTCCGTTCGTGTCCATGTCCATCTTGACCACTTTCTCCATCTCGTTCAGGAAATCCTCGCCGTTGATCAGGAACTCGGAAAAGTCGTCGTCCGCAGCAGAAGTAGGCGCGATGCCGAAGCCCGCCGTGACGTTCAGCACGCGCTCGCACTCGGCCGCCACGGCGTTCACGGTCGCCGCGCTCGGTGTTGTATCGCAGCCCGTGTCCACGATCGTATCGAGACCGATGAAGCTGTTGCCGATCAGGTCGTCAACGTTCGTGGACGTCCCTGTCACCATGTGGTCCATCGAGCTGAACGCATCATGGTCGTCGACAAGCTGGAGTAAGTCGCACTCGAGCGAGAAGTCATCGGGGAGCGTTGTCGCGGCCGCCATTGTTGAAAGTGAGCACAGAGACAGAGGAAAGTGATAGCGAGTGGCAAGGGGGTGTCTGTCGGTGTGCGGTTGCTGGGCTGAAGCTGCTTTCTTCAAGAGACCTTGACGAGCACAGAGAGCGATGCGATGCGTGGGAAGCTGTGGCGCTTCTCTTTGGGCTCAACGGAGGAAGGCGTCTTTGAAAATTTGTTCTCGAACGAGATGAGAAGCGAGCCAAGTGATGAGGCGAGAAAGGAAAAAGTTGAGCGGACGAGCAGTGGAGGGGGGAGCGGACGAAGCGGATGATGGCGAATAGAAGTTCCAGTTGATCTTTGTATCGATGTTTTTTTCTGCTTTGAAACAGTGTTTCGCTGGCTCCTTTTTATGGCTCTTATATGCGCATTCACACATGTAAGAGGGTGATGACCAGCTCATTGGTGCATGGCAATCATACAAGTTCATACAAGTTGGAGATCAAGCATACAAACACCTTGTGTGACCTACAAATCTTGTGATTTCAAACCACAGGCTCCGCTCGCTTCTGTAAACAGTGTACGAGCTGCAAGGCAAAGCCCGGTTCGTTCCTTCGCTTTTGTAGCAAACTCTGGGTTTCAACGCCAAGCGTTCAACAAAACAGAACTGTTTTTACAAAATATCGTCACTATAAATGGTTTCCGTTGTACTGAATGCTGGATGCTGACCAGCACTCACGCACAGATGGCACTGAATCTGTCGTTTCATTGGCTATAAACAAATCGCTAAGTCCAATGAACCGCTCAGCTTGTTAATTTCACTGCAACGATTGGCTGAAAAGCTGTCTTAAAGGTTGCGTAATCTGAGTCGGGGTTTTAAGATGATTATTGCTCTCCGGCTCGGCTTGAAATTAATCTGGCGTTTTGTAAGTGGACGGGTGAAGGGGCGGAATGCGGAATGGAACTCTCCATTTGCGACAGGGCGGACCGACAGGACAGCAGCGCTGGAATCTGATGACGGAGGCGCGGGCTGCTCACTTCACTTGAAAATGGGAATGGGAGTGAGGAGGCCACGTGTCTGTCCTTGTGGGCAGGACACACAAAGTTGCTGCTCGCGCCATTCGGAGAGCTCTTCGCGAGAGCTCCTCTCCGTCAGATCTCGCTCTGTCGCTGCTGTGAACTTGCCCCTCGTTTCAGATTTGGACGATGGCACTTGTTGGGACACTGAATATGCGTCGATTGATGCGTGCGCGTTCTAGTTCTTCGTCCTGGTTTCTGATCCCTTTTTCCTCGATGATTTGCTGGCTCAGATGCGAAAACAGACGACTGAGCCCAACCACCACCTGGAATGGAGATTGGGAGGGAATGCGACGCGATCCTACATCACGAGGCTGTTGCTTGGCTTGCTGCACGCACGCGTTCACAGAGGTGTCTGCGCACAGCAAACCAGTCCGCATCAGCATGTTAAACGCACGATGGTCGGTTGTACTCGGCACACCCGCCCACGATCACTCTTGCGAATACATGCCTCGTACTCGACCCTCATGGTAACCTTTGTCATAGTTTATTTACAATTACCCAGTACTTACATCCACACATTCCTGCGTCCGTCCGCATCATCTGTCCATGACGACAGGCTCCGGGTTGTCTCCTGCTGCTGCTGCTGGGGGTGACTCATCCTGTGAAAAACTGCCGGCTTCAACTACAGGCTCACCACCTGTTGTTGCTGCTGCTGATTTGCTGCTGCTGTTGGTAGGATCGGACGCTGGACTCACCGCCGCACGTACCAGAGTACCAACAGCATTGGCTCCACCGTTTGCCACGGCCGGCGGCATGCGCGGGAACGTGTACTTGAGCCAGATGGCCTTCTCCTTCGGCCGCCGTCGGCGGATGATGCACGAACGCACGGCCTGGCCCCAGAGGATCACGCGCGTCGAGATCGCCTGCAGGATCTCGGGCGTCGGCGTCTTCGTGCCAAAGTGGTTCCGGATGAACGAGAAGCGCTTCATGACCACGCTCGTGGAGCCGTCCGTATTCACGTGCGGACTCAGCACGATCCTATACAACGCGATAGAGCAAACAAATTAGATCGAGTGTCTCTCTTCACAAGACAGGACAACTATCTGTCTGGGCAGGTTCAGCAACGTACCCAACCGAGATGTCCTTGCGGATGCGTCCGCTTGTGCGGTACGGATGCAGCTCATCTTCGTCGATAAAGTCGGACATCATCACGATCACATCGCCGAGGGTCTTCCGGTAGAACACGACATTCGACTCCTGCACCACGAAGCCGCGGTCGAGCGGGTGGCGCTTCGGGATGTCCACGCGGTCCACGATGCGCGCATTCAGGAACATATGCTCCATTCCGTCAAAGAACTGCCGGTCCGCCAGCATCAGCAAGAAAAGCACAAATGTTAGCAAGCACATCCCAACAATGGTACGAGTCGCTCAATAATCTCTATTCACCTCTCGGTTCGTGACGCAGCCGAGCATCTGGGAGATGCCGTCGTTCGTGGTCACAAAGTGGTCCTGGATGATGTCTGCAACCTCCTCCACAGTCGTCTGGTGCAGTTTCGAGACGCTGAAGTCGACCGTAAAGAATTTCCCAAACTTTTCAAACGTGTCCAGGTAGAAGAACTCGCGGTCCGCATCGATATGACGCGCCTGATACTCGACGAACTGGTGGGTCGAGTCGATCTTCGCGTCTCGGATTGACAGCAGCATCTCGCGGCGCTTCGCGGGATCGCGGTCGAGTTTGATGTACGACTCCATCGGCGTCATCAGTGTTGCTCTCTGATATGTTGAACACAATGGTTGGTGAGTTCATACGTCCATATAGGCATACTATACTGCCAGCAAACACTTACGTAGTTGTTGAGCGGCGACTGCAGCAGCAGGAACTCGAGGTCGTGCACGCTCTTCTGCTGCTGGACCGCGAGGCTCGCGAGCAGCGCTTTGTGCCGCGTCGCGACCTGCAGGTTGTGCTTCTCCTGCTCGGCCTGGAGCCGGAGGTTTTCGTCGTCTTCGCTTCCTGCGAGCGCGCTGATCGCGGCCGTTGCAGCATCCGCCTTGAAGCGAAGGAACTCGCGCTGCGCCTCGAGGAACTTGATCTCGCGCTCGAGCAGCTCACGTTCGCGCTGTATTGACGGAAGCAAAACAACGACACACATTATTGACTGTCAGAGACATACACGATCATTAACACACATGCGCGAGCATGATGATCGAGTAGGTACGTGACGTACTCTGTGCGCTTCATCGTTCGTCGCCAAATGCTGCGACTCATCAGCATCGCCCATCTCCGCGTCTTCATCATCGCGCGCAATTGCGGTTTGGTGCTGCGGTTGTGGCAGCGGCGTCGAAGGAGCTGGGTTCGCGCTGTCGAGCCAGTCCATAACGGTCGCCATGGGCAGGATCGTCGATGTGTCTTCCTCTCTGTGTGGAATGAACGGCACGGGCGAATACGCTCCTCCTGTGCTCTGGGAATGTGGCGGCATGTCGCCGCCATCGTTCGCACTCGAGATCAGCAGCGTCTCGATGTCCTGGAAGAGGATCGCGTCTATAAGCGCGTCGTTCACGCTCGGCCGCTGCCACATCGTTTCGTCGTCGTCTTCGTCGTCGTGCTCGCCGCCAGTGCTGCTGCCGCTGCTGTGGCTGCTGCTGGTCGCCGGGCTGACGGCGACAGCGATATGAGGATGTGGTGACGCGCTGTGCTGCGCCGTGTCGACCTCCATGAGCTCCGAGAGCGTGTGCGCGTCGAACAGGAGGCCATCCATTGGGGGCAGAGCCCCACCGCCGTGGCTATTGCTGTGGTGGTGCATCGAGCGACGGATTGACTGCAGGGTCCACTCTTGAAGAACCAAATCAAATGACGCCACCCGCACCAGAACACTGCAAGCAACAAGCCAGTCAGTCAAAAGAGGAGCGTCACCAAAATAGACACACCTGATACCGATACTTTAGAGAAGAGATGCCACATTTTAAAGCACGACTGGTGTGCTTTTTAGAATGAACTAGGGACGCTTTAGTACAGTACTCATCAAAGGACATATGCCCATTTTTTCCACGACATAAGAAAATGACACAAATTGCACGATCAATATTCTGTTTTGTGTACTATTTAGATATTTTTATAAGGTCGCAATCACCGTTTTACAGTAAAACGAATCCTGTACATTGCGTACCTTTTGAGTTTATATGTGTTAGAGGGTGATATAGTTTTAAAGATGCTTCACTGTATAATTGGATTTCTCTTTTTGATAATCGCTGTTTCCGCGAATCGTATCGCAACAATTTACTGAATGCGCTCAATGATTGGCCTAAAATTCATCAACCTTACAGCTGAGCTGCAAAACCTTGACCTCTCCAACTTTGAATGGTTCAAGCCCAAAGCCATCCAGAAGAAAAGGAAAGCAACATGGGTCGCGAAGATGGAGGAGACGCGCGCAAGCGTACGTGTGCTCCTGCTCTCTGTAGACGTGCCGCAGCGCGTGTTGCGGTTGCATAAGTATGAGAAGATAGATGCTGACATGCTGCATGTGTATGCTCTGTCTCTAGGCTCGCGCTTGGTCGACGAAGACGATGGCGAGACCGTCGAGTTCACGACGTCGAAAGATATCCAGATCTACCCGACGTTCGAGTCCATGGGGCTCAAGGAAGACCTGCTGCGCGGCATCTACTCCTACGGTAAGCAGTGCTGCTGTATGCACTTTCGGTCTACGCATTTGCGTGCGTGTGCTCACACGATTCTGTGACTGTGTTGTTTTCAGGCTTTGAGAAGCCGTCGGCGATCCAGCAGCGCGCGATCAAGCCGGCCGTGCAGGGCCGCGACCTGATCGCACAGTCGCAGTCCGGCACGGGCAAGACCGCGGTGTTCTCCATCTCGGTGCTGCAGACGCTGGATACGTCGAGCAACGAGACGCAGGCGCTGGTGATCTCGCCCACGCGCGAGCTGGCAGAGCAGACGCAGAAAGTGCTGCTTGCGCTCGGCGACTTCATGAACGTGCAGTGCCACGCGTGCATCGGCGGCAAATCGATCGGCGAAGACATTCGACGCTTGGACCACGGCGTGCAGGTAGTCTCGGGCACGCCGGGCCGCATCTTCGACATGATCCGACGCCGCAACCTGCGCACGCGCAACATCAAGATGTTGGTGATCGATGAGGCGGACGAGATGCTCAACAAGGGGTTCAAGGACCAGATCTACGACATCTACCGGTACCTGCCGCCGTCAACGCAGGTGCTGCTGGTGTCGGCGACCATGCCACAGGAGGTGCTGGATCTCACGCGCAAGTTCATGAACGAGCCGGTGAAGGTGCTCGTGAAGCGTGACGAGCTCACGCTCGAGGGCATCAAGCAGTTCTTCGTGGCGGTGGAGAAGGAGGAATGGAAGTTTGACACGCTATGCGACCTCTACGACACGCTCACTATCACGCAGGCCGTGATCTTCTGCAACACGAAGCGTAAGGTGGACTGGCTCACGACCAAGATGCGCGAGGCGAACTTCACGGTGTCGTCCATGCACGGCGACATGCCGCAGAAGGAGCGCGACGCGATCATGCAGGAGTTCCGTTCGGGCGGCTCGCGCGTGCTGATCACCACGGACGTCTGGGGCCGCGGGCTCGACGTGCAGCAGGTGTCGCTCGTGATCTGCTACGACCTGCCCAGCAACCGCGAGCTGTACATCCACCGCATCGGCCGCTCGGGACGCTTCGGCCGCAAGGGCGTGGCCATCAACTTTGTCAAGGAAGAGGACGTGCGCATCCTGCGCGACATCGAGCAGTACTATAGCACACAGATCGACGAGATGCCCATGAACGTCGCCGACCTCATCTAAGTAAGTAGTGTAGTGGCCAGCTGGGCGGCAGTGAGAGAGAGAGAGAGGAAAGAGGCTCGGCGGGTTTATCGCAGTCAATCAATACACATACATGCACGTTTTGGTAGCTTTACGACATGCAGAGGTTTGTAGACGATTTTGATGATGTTTGAACAATCAACTGTCAATCGTGTGTGTGGAACCGACGGAGCCTCACTGAGACCCTTTGAAGATACGCGGGACGACCCTCGCCTTGGATCGCTTGTCGCCGCCTTCCAGATGTTCGACGCGGCGTTCGTATCTCGGTTCCACATCCTGGAACAAGTCGTACACCTGACCAGCCCGTGACGCAAGATTATGCCGTTCCTATACGATCGAGGGTTCTCGCATTTCCGAAACGTCTCGCATTCGCCCTGTTCGCACGCGCTGCATCTGCTGCTGGTGCGGAACTTATCGACCAGGTACATTTCGTAGCCCGCCTTCCGAAACATCGTCCTAAAGCCCTTGCCCTTGACGGACTCCTTGAATCTGCGGTGCTGCCTCTGACTCCAATCCCCGATCGCGATGATCGTGTCTGCTCCGCTTCCAAACAGCTCCTCAAACCGCTTCAGAGCCGAGCTTCCGTTATCTGGGGACGCATGTAGCCCCCCAGCTTCAGCTTACGGAAAATGTACTCGTTGTACACTCGGCCCAGACGCCTGTTCACCTCGTTCTTTTTCTCCACGTAGGCTTTGAAGCGCTTGAAGTTGGTCGTCTTCCTGTTGTAGGCGCTCAGTTCTGCCTCCCATTCGTCGATGCGCTCGCCGTCGATCCTCACCTCCTTACGCTCCTATACGTAGTCCCGGTACTTATTTGCCTTCGTCTCTCTGCGGCGTGTGCCCTGAGTGTAGCGGAACATTGTCTGATCCTTGGTATCTTCGTCGACGCAGTACAACAGGTCACTCATGCTCGAGTCGATCGCGACGACCGCCTTGTCCTTCAGAGGTTCGTAGTCGACAACCTCGTCAATGTACGTCTCGGATTTCCCTGTCTTCGTTTGGATCACCCGCTCACCGGAAAGATCCTTTCGCTTCAGGAGAATGCTGCAGCCAACGTCGCCCGTAACAATCTGGTGGCCGAACGTGTAGCCCTTCGAGCGGAAGCACTTCATGTTGGTCTTGAAGAAGATACCCCAGGAGCTCTCTTTGCGGGCGTCGAGGTCGGCCCTTTTCAAGTAGTCGGTTTGTTTGCCGTGTTCCTTCGCGAAGCTCCGCTTCACGAGCGAGGTCGTGTCTATGCGGACGTGTTTGGGCACGACATTACTGCGCAATGGGCATGCGTTCTTGACGCTCGTGTCGTGCACCTCGACCGCCTTCATCATGCACAGCATGCACGGGAGGTGGTCCTGCGATGAGCACTGGATGTCGTAGTGGACGTTATCCTTTTCAGATTCCTCGCAGGGAGTGCGAGTTTGTGCTGCTCGTCTATCCACGCGTGGTAGAGGGGATCTGGCGTCTTCGGCTGGTGTGGCCTGAGCAAGTCGTCCTTGACCCGGTGCAAGCGAGCGCACAGCGCGTTCTGGCGGCTCCTCGTGTTCCTCCAGCTCTCCCTGATCATGGCGACCAGCTCTTTCTTGCGCCACGACACGCCGACGTACCGCTTTACATACTCGACGTAGTTCTGCTTGATGTTGT
>JAADVN010000771.1:0-13439 GCA_023335535.1 Globisporangium spinosum | reverse complement strand
TCGTGCTTTCGCCATAAGAACGTTCCACATGTTTTCTATCATATCTGAAGATTTCAGTGCCGGAGAGTAAAAATTGAGGGGAAATCTACATTTTCGTGAAAAAAGGGACGTCCTTAAGATTTTGGCGCGCACTGTATTGGCGCAAAGCTCCATTCCGCGCCAACATCAAAGGAGCGAAATTGAGCGGCGGCGGAAGGCATGGCGAGCACGGCCACAGGTGCGTTGTCCGCCCACATGCATCTCTCTTTCTTTCTCTGTCTTTGTGTGCCTGCATGTCTCTGAGCGCGCACTTTAGTATACACCAGTCGGCTGACGCCTCCGTGCGCTCTCTCTGTCACTCTACAGAGGGCGTGATCGTCCTGGACGACAGCACCGACGAGGAGGTGGCTGTCCGAACAACCGGCCAGGCAGCTGCGGACAAGACCCGCGTCGCCACTGCAGCAGACAGCGACGCGCCGCCGGCCAAGAAACCGCGGATGGAAGCAGCTGCGCATGTCGTTGAGAGCAACACTATAAATGGAAGCCCAGGTCAGCATTCGGTGCTGGTGGCAGCTGCAGTGGGTGGTGGCAATACCAATGGAGACTTAGATGTCGAATACATTCCCGGCGCGTTCAGCGGCAAGAAGAGCATCAGCCACCGCGAGCAGCAGGAGCTAACCGCTGATGCGAGTGGCGTAACCAGAAGCGTCGATCAAGAGCAGTCCCGAAGGAGCAGGCGTTCGTTTGCTGACACGCTCTCGTTCAGCGAACTGCAGGCGCAGCAGCGTGCTCTCGAGCACTTGCAAGCTGTCGCGCACAGAAAGGGGACGAAGAAGCCTACATCACAGCAGAAAGCCAAACCACAAGCCTCAGCAGCTCCGATTGTAGCTTCAGCTCCAGCTTCAAAGTCAACGCATTCGTTTTCTGCTCCAAAACCAGCTTCGAAGCCAGCGTCCTCGATATTTGCTCCAAAGCCAGCTCCCCAACCAGCGTCGCCGTTTTTCGCTCCAAAGACAGCGTCCACGGCCCCTCGCCTCTTGCGGCGTGCTGCTTCCAAGCCAATTCCGACGTATGAGTCCGATTCCGACTCGGACTTTGAGCCAACGCCAATGAAGAAACCAGTCAACCGCGTGAAACCTGATGTGATTTCCGTCTCGCCTGCTAAAGCACTACTTTCTCAGGGACAAGAGCTTGCACATGTGAAAGAGAGCAAAGTGGGCGGTGCGTCTGAGACCACCAGCATTGGCAGCGATGACGACGACGATATTTTCAGTATGCTGTCTGCAGCCTACGAGAAAAGCACGCTGTTCCCAAAGAAGCCGTCGACTCACAGCAGCGTCGGCGTTTCTCAACCCCATGCTGCCAAGCCAAAGCGGAAGCGACCGAGCAACGTCGCAAAGAAAAGCGATGAGCGAAAGAGCTCGTTGTCTTCAACCTCCAAAAGCCACCCTGCCGCGTTCAAACAGTCTGAACCGACCGTGCTTGTTTCCGATATCCTGTCATCCCGACGCGACATCTCGAACACGGTCATCCACAACACGTCGTGGCGTCGGTGCTACTTCGACGTGGCGCCTGTCAACCTGCTTCCGTCGAGCACAGGAGATGTGAGACCGTGTCTGATGTCCCAGGTCGACCCGCCGCTGACATCCTATGGTACGTTGCTACGTTGTGTGAATGTGTCTCTTGTGGTGAATTCCCAGAGCAACTGTGTCGCTAAGCGTTTTTTTTTTATGTACAGATACAAGCGAAGAGCTGGAAGAGAAATGCAAAATCCTGTCGACATTCGGGAAGGCAAACCAGTTTGTCTCGTCGATGATCGCTCTCGACACGGATCAAGAAGCTACGCAGGCAGCGATGGACAAGCGAGTGTCGCTCTTGGTGGAGCACGAGCTCCCAAAGATCCAGGAATGCTACCGATTGAAGACAACCTCGATTTTGAAAGACGTGCGCGCTCAGGTTAGCGAGTTTCTTCGCGACCACGAGTTGCACAAAGAGGAAAGCCACAATCCATCATGTAAGTTTGATTAGGGATGCTTTAATTGGTTGACATGGGAGTTACTGACCTTCCATGTCGCTTCGTTTCAGGGAAAGTGCACAAGCTGAAGGTTGATCCGGTCGAGCGCTTCCTCATTCGTCAGATGGAGGTTCCAGAAGTGATCCCTTCATCGGAGCACTCGAAGCTCAAGTACTTCGTGGGATACGACGAATCGAATTCTCGTGGCACGCTAACCCCGAGTTCCGCCTCGCGACTGTGCAAGTTTCATATGCAGTGCAGATCGACCACTTTCATCGGAATCAAGAGCAGCATTCGCGTCGAAGACGATCCGATTTTGCGGTATATTCCGTACTTTGGGGACAACGAGAGCGGTGAAGAGATTGACGTGAAGCAATACGAGAAGATCCGGTCCCAGGAGGCGAGTCAGCGCAGCGGGCTCGATGGCGAAGTTAACGAGTACTTCCTTCGTTTTGTGGTCGCAGACTGCGGCGACTCGCCACCGGTGTTTGCCGCGCTGAAGAACGTGTACGGGTTCAACCAGGCGTACACGGATTATAGCGAGATCAAGAAGAACTTTGACGCAAAGCGCTTGACGTCTCGGCGTATCGAGGCTGCAAAATCGCTCGTCCTCGAAGAGAAAGTCCCGGAGTCTGAAGCCGACACCCACGCCCAGCTCACTAACCTTTTCAAGGCGACTGCAGCATTCGGTGTCTCAGCAGAGTCGGAAAACAAACCGCTCGCAGAGCGTCTCGCACCGTCCCCGACGTACTTTGAATCGAACCTTGCTCGACGACGCACTGACCAACGTGCAAGTAGACTCGGATTGCGGTCAACGGACGATTACGCGGATTTGTCGGTGCACTACCGCGATCTATTTTGCCGAATGTGCTATAAGTATGACTGTCACGAGCACGGCATCGAGCATCCGCAGCCGATCCGACGCGCTGACCCGATCAACCCACCGCTACGACTGTCGCCTGCCGCATTCGCCCTTGAAAAAGAATCGCAAGAAGAGAAACACGATCAGGAGGAAAATAAGCTGCCACCAGCTACAGCGGACCAGACTGAGTCGAACGTGGTCGAGATCGTTTCGCCCGACAACTCTGTCGACAACATTGAGCTTGACGACGAAGGCAACAATACTGACGAGAACGAATCCGCAGGCTCCGGTTTAGGATCGGACAGACGCCGCTCTGCGCGCTCTCAGACCAGAGCCAGCACGATGGCGACTGCGTTTCTGGACGGCTTCACTCTGGTGGAGAGGAGCAGCCGACCGTCACGCCCATCGCGAGCAAAAGTGGTTCGAAAGGTCCCCGACGAGTCGGAATATCTGGATGACTCGCATTGTGCGATGGTGAATTCCAAAATGAGTACTTTTCTCGGTGCAGGTGACGCGTGTAGTAAAACTTGCTGGAAAACTGGCGTTGCCGGTTTGTCGTCGTCAGCAGAGGCCAAAGTGGAGATTTTTGTCGAAACAGGATCTGAAAGCCTGAAAACAGACAGCCTGGACGTCGCCAGCATCACCAAAGCTGTTGCTACCGGCTCGTCCTTTGTTGAGACCAAGGTGGAGATTTCTGTCAACGGAGGATCCGAGAGTTTGAAAGCAGAAAGCCTGGATGCCACCAGCATCAAAAGCGTTTTAAGCCCCGCGGAGCTGGTTCTGCTGCAGAAAACGCGGGAGGCTGTGGGCGACAATCCGTGCATGATCGCTTCGATCGTCAAGTCCGTGTCGTGCAAGGACCTCCACAAATACCTGGAAACTGAGAACCAGAGTACGTTGGGTCGCACTGGGTCTATGGACGAGTTCGCCTTTTCTCCGGATGTTCGAGCGGACAAGAATCTCAAGCGCGGTCGAAACACCGGGTCGCGCAACAATAACAACAACCGAGAGCTCTTGAAGCGGACTCGCAACCAGCGGCTGAAAGAGAAAGGGTCGAACCACGAGTACGAGCCGTGCAACCACGGCGGGGTGTGCGATTCCGGCATTTGCTCCTGCATGACGCGCGACCACATGTGCGAGAAAGCGTGCTCGTGCTCGCGTGATTGTCCAAACAGGTAAGACAGACAGCTCGTTCTTGGCTTGGTAGGGTGGTATCTGTACTGACTCCTGTAATATCTTGTCTTGTGCTACAGGTTCCAAGGGTGTAGGTGCAGCATGGGAAATTGTCGCACGAATGCGTGTCCGTGCTTTGTGGCGATGCGTGAGTGCAATCCGGACGTGTGCTTCACGTGCGGAGCCAGCGAAGTTCCTGCTCTGATCTACAACGAAGAGCTACAGGGCCGACCCGCGCTGGAGCTGGGCATTTGCTGCAACGTGAACCTAACACGCGGGATTCACAAGAAGCTCGGAGTGTCGTTCTCGACAACCCACGGGTGGGGCACGTTCGCCCGTGAACCGATCAAGCGCGGGGAGTTCATCTACGAATATAAGGGTGCGATCATCTCTCAGGACGAGGCGGAGCGTCGTGGCAGCATCTACGACAAGAACGCGATCAGTTTCCTGTTTGACGCGAACGAGGACGCTGTCATCGATGCGATCCGCAGGGGCAACAAGAGCAAGTTCGCGAACCACTCGAACATGAACCCGAAGTGCAAGGCCAAGATCTTTCGCGTGGGCGGCGAGCACCGGGTGGCGATCTGGGCGCAGCAGGACATCAAGCGGGGCGAGGAGCTCTTTTTCAACTACGGCTACAGCGGCGAGTCGGCTCCGGACTGGAGCCAGCTGCGCATCAAGGACTCGCACCGCAGCACCAAGAGCTAGGATTTGACGAGCTGGTGCTGGTGTTGCGAGAGAGAGCTCAGCAAAGGGGAGTATGAAAAGGGGCGTTCTTGAATAGAGGTTCTGTGTAAATGGATAATGCTTGACCTGTATAATTGCATGATTTGCAAATCCAAAAACTGCGAAACTAAATATCAATTTTCACAGGCTGTGCCCAACAAAATTAAAGTGGAAGAGTACTGCAGCTTTCCCTAATAGAGGACCGTTCCATTCTTGGGACTCCACAGCACATCACTTTCGTAATTCTGCTCACTGGCAGTGGCAATGGCGTCAACGTCTGCGGCCATCACGACCGAGCCCACGTCGGCGGCGGCGCTGCAGCAGCAGCTGAGCGCGGGCGAGGCCCCGGGCCACACGCGCAAGACCAAGAAGCTCGTGGCCGGCGCGCTTTCCGGCATGATCTCAGCGCTGGCGTTCCAGCCGCTCGACGTGCTGCGCACGCACCAGCAAGGCGCGTTCGGCAGCGTCACGAGCACGAAGATGTCCGCGAGCTCTGTCTTCCAGCACATCCTCGACGACCACCAGCGCCAGGCGGCCGTCAAGCAGCAGCTCCTGCACGAGCAGCAGCTGGGCACGCGCATGCGCGCGATGTGGCGCGGGACGTCATCCACGCTCATCCGCGTCGCGGGCGGCGCCGGACTCTACTTCACGACGCTCGACCACTGTATGACCATGTTTCCCACGTCAACGATCAACACGTTCCTCTCGGGCGCGTTTGCGCGGACGTTCGCGGGCTGCGTCATGTCTCCGTTCACGATCGTGAAGGCACGCATGGAGTGGCAGGCGCCAGGCACGTACAGCAGCAATCTGCAGGTGTTCCAGCACGTGCTCCGCGACGAGGGCATGCGCGGACTGTACCGTGGGATGGTGCCGACGCTCATCCGCGACGTGCCGTTCTCGGGGCTCTACGTGCTCATCTATACGCGCCTCAAGGCCGTGCTGGAGCTCGAGTTCCCGCAGGCGCCGACCTACGGCGTGCATTTTGCGAGCGGCGTGGTCGCGGGCGTGCTCGCCACGACCGTGGTGCACCCGGCGGACGTGGTGAAGACGCGCATGCAGCTGTCGATCCTGGACAAGGGGTCGCACGGCGAGCTCACGAGCGTCACGAACTCGCTCACGCTGCGCCAGACGGTGCGCAAGATCGTTAGCGAGGAGGGCTGGCGGGGCTTCAAGAAGGGCATCGCGCCGCGGGTGCTCAAGCGCACGCTCTCGACCGCCGTCACCTGGACCATCTACGAGCAGCTCTCGATCCGGTAGAGAGCTATAGCAACGACCCCCCCTTCCCCCTCAAAGGATAATAGACCTCCTATCTATGTGTTGTGGATATTTGCAAAAAGAGACTTTTGGGCTTTTAATTACGGAGTAGGATTGTAGTTTTATTGATGGGAGAACGGGTGTAGGAGACTCTGACTATCTCGTGATGATCGGCGTGAATGCGGAGAAGGGCTCGCGGCCAGAGCCGTTCAGGCCGTTCGGACCGCGTTTCGACGATCCGTTCAAGCCGCCGCCAGCGGAGGACGTCCCGCCGTTTGGCTTGTCTCCGTTCAGGTTGTTCGATCCGTTTGGGAGGATCGTGAATGACAACGGCGACGCTGAACTGCCATTTAAAGGCTTCTTCTCGTCAACCTCAGGAGGAGTTAACGACGCCGCGAACTGGTACTGTCTCGTCTCCGCGTGCTGCTCGTCGTACGAGAAATCCAGTCGCTCGGCGTCGTCGTAAACAACACTGTTGGTAAACTCCATTGGCTCCGCTGTTGTTGTTGCCATTGCTGTTGCCGACGCCGCGTTCTCAGCTGATCGCGACGCCTTTTGCTGCCGCTGCTTCTGTTCGAACGTCATCTGCGCCTCGAGATCGACCGACGCGACGTTCTCACTCATCATCTCGTTGAACTCCCGCAGGCAGTTCGAGTCGGTGTCGAACGTGAGTGGGATCGACCCGAGCGTGCCGTCGAAGCGGTTCTTGCGCACGTCGAGCTTCGAGTTCCCGCGCGTGCGCTGCAGGATCAGCACGTTGTCGGCTTCTTGCGTGGCCTTGGCCGTGCCGAACACCGACGTGAGCGTCAGGTCGACGTCCTCCTGCTCCTTGCGTGGATGGATCACGAGCGTCAGGTGGACGTTCTTCTGCGACGCAAACTTGCGGAACTTGTCGAGCGCGGCGTCCTGGCGTTCAAACTTGTCAAAGCCGCGGCCCTGACCCGCCATCATGAATTGGATGTTGTCGAGGAGGATGTGCTGCACGTCGTACGCGTACACGGCGTACTCCATCGCGTCCAACACTTCGTCCACGTCCGTGCTGCCAAAGAACCGCATGAAGTACATCGGCAGCGCCTCAAACTTGTCCGCCGCGCCTTCGAAAGCCTTGATGTCGCCCTGGAGACTGCGGCCGGCCAGCTGGTTGAGCATTTTGTGGATCAGCCGCGTGTTCTTGATCTCGAACGAGCCCCAGAGCGTGCTCACGCCCTGACCGCAGAGATCGATCGAGAGCTGACTCAAGAGCGTCGTTTTGCCACAGCCTGTTGGACCTGTGAGCACAGTCACTTCGCCCATGCGGTGTCCCTTCAGCAGACGATTCAGTGACGGAAGCGTGCGCGACTGCACGCCGCACGCTCGCAACGGGTTCAGAATCTCTTCGTACACTTCGCGACGCAGCTCGTCAAACGTGGTGATCTGACTATGCGGGATGCGCTCAGCCGCGATCACCATCTTTTCGAGATCCAAACCCGCCAGCAGCGCGTCGTTCGCGTCTTTGACTGGTTTCAAAGTTTTAGCGGACGGACGGACAATGTAGCAGCGCGTGACGCCAATCTTGGACGCGAACTTCTCCACATTCGCCTGGCCCGAGGCGTCGTTGTCCATCCAGAGGTAGATCTTCTTGAACCGCTCGAGCAGCGGCAGCACGCTCGGCGGCAGCGACTGGCAGCCGTTCGGCAGCGAGATCGCGGGCATCCCCGTCGCCTGGTGCACCGCCATGGCGTCGAACTCGCCCTCCGTGATCACGATCTCCTCGGACGAAGTCGGCACTGTGTTCCAGCCGAAGAGCCCCCAGCTTCCGCCTTTCGGCACGAGGCGCTGCTTGGATTTGTCGTCCACCGCTCGGATCTTGAGGCGAATCACGTTGAAGAGGTTCTTGTCGTCGGACGCCGCCGTGCCAGACGACGAGTCAGTGTCACAGATCACGCCCATGGCGTCCAGGTCGTGCTGGCGAGCCATCCACGGGAACGAGACGCACTTGGAAGACACCTGGTCACCGTTCTCGTCTCGGAACGGCTGCTCGATGGCGCCGACGCCGTACTTCTGCAGCACTTCGCGCTTGATGCCGCGCGTCTCGGTCAAGTACGCGAGCACCGACGTGAACTCCGAGTCCTCTAGCAGGTTCTGCTGGATCGCCATCGCCTTCGCGTTGTCCAGTGCTTGGACCACCTTCGCTGGAGCTGCGTCCGCGATGCTGGAGCCACCGCCACCACCGCCACCGTGCATCACGCCGTCCATCGAGCTGACTCCGACATTGCTCTGAAGCTAAATGAGGACAATGTGCAAGAACAAGAAGGGAATTAGCAACATACGATAACGACATAGAGCCACGTTAAGTGCTACCCACCTTGCTCTTGAAATCAAACCAGCTGCCGGACGCGCCGCAGCGGTGGCACTTGTACACGCCCTGCGACTTGTGCACGTAGAGCTTGAAGATGTTGTCCGCCTTGCCGCGCGTGGGGTGACAGAATGGGCAGTCACGCACCACAAAGTGCGTGTCCGTCTCGCGCGACACGAACTTCTTGCGGCTGAGGAACGACGCGATCTCCTGCGGGTCCTCCAGCTGGTAGTAGCTCGACACGAACGTGTTGCGGTTCGCCTGCGCGCCGGTCGAGAGCGAGCGGAGACCGTCGCACGCGTGGCTGTTGTTGCTGTTGATACGCGTGGTGATGGTGACGCGCAGGGCGGCGCTGGAGTTGCTGGCAGCTGCGGGGACGTGGGCCGCCAGTGCGCGCATGCAGCTGCGGGAGCTGCGGACGCCGAACGCTCGCATGCTTCTTGCTCTGCTGCTGGAGCTTCTTGCCTCGGCTACAGTGTATTGGACTGATACTTTGCGACCAAGCCGCTCGCCAATCAAGAGCTGCGTCAAGACGAGCTCCCATGCGGTGATTGGCTCAAAAAGGGTTCTGTAAATGGTCTGATTGGCTTGACTTTTATCTGAGATAGCATGTCATTGGCTGAAATCGGCTGGTGGCGGCTCTATGAGCTCCTCTTCGTTTTGCTTTGAAAAGGCAGTCCCACACATTCGAGACACGCAGACAGTGACAATGAGTGGCGCGAAGCAAGTGCAGGTGGAGGTGGCCGCCGTGAACGCCTCGGGGCAGCTGAAGCAGCAGAGCAAGAAGCGCAAGAAACGCTCGGGCCGCGCCGCGACCACCTTCGTGGGCGGATGGAACAAGGTGAATCTGGACGACGTCCAGGTCGAGGGCTTCGAGGACGGATGCGCCTTTGAGCTGGAGGAGATGACAGGTGCGTGACTTTAGCTAAAAAGTGGTGGGTTGCACGTTGACACTAGTGCTGTGTATGTGCATGTTGCGCTGACATGTGCGTGAATGTTCTTGTGTCATAGACTACCAGTTGGAGAAGACCGAGTCGGGCGGACACATTCTTGTCAGCAGCCAGCGAACGGCCGTGAGCCAGTCGAAGAAGAAGCGCAAGAAATCCAAGGCGAAGAAAGAGACGGAAGAGCAGCAGCCAGTCGCTGATGAAGATGACGATGAAGACGACAACAAAGGCGACGAACAGGCTGCCAATGATGGCGAAGAGGAAGTCGTCGAAGTGAAGAAACAGGCAACCGCTGCGAAACCAGCGAAGGAAAAGAAGGAGAAGAAGCCAAAGCAGGCGGCCAAGAAAGAAAAAAGCCCAGCACCTGTGGCTTCAAAGCCGCTGGCACCAATGGATCTCCCCAAGTGGAACAAGTACAAGCTGCACAACACGCTCATGCACTCGCTGAAGCAGTCGGGCTTCTTGACCCCAACGCGCATCCAGGAGCAGACGATCTACCCGGCGCTCGTGGACAACCGCGATGTTGTGGGTGCTGCACCAACTGGTTCGGGTAAGACGCTGGCGTTTGGACTCCCGATTTTGAGCCAGCTGCTGCATGAACGCGAGCAAAAGGGGTACAAGAAGGACTGCAAGGCGTTGATCCTGACGCCTACGCGTGAACTGGCGCTCCAGATCCACCAGCACCTGGAGAAGATGGTGCAGAATCGTGAGATCGGCATTGCGACGTTGGTCGGCGGCATGGCGGTCCAGAAGCAGAAGCGCATGCTGACGTACTCGCCGGAGATCGTCATCGGCACGCCCGGTCGTCTCTGGGACATGATCGACCAGAATCACGTCCACTTCCAGGACCTGAATAACACGCTGCGCTTCCTCGTGGTAGATGAAGCCGACCGCATGCTGCAGACGGGTTCGTACCCAGAGGTGGAGAAGATCTTCGACGCCTTGCGTTTCCAGCCGAAGAACCCAGCGTCTGAGCTGGCGGACATGTCGGACGACAACGAGGAAGACGAAGAGAACGACGAAGACGACGATGGAGAAGACGACGAAAACGTGAACTTCAAGTCTTTTAAAAACGGCGCAAAGGTGGTCATGCTGGACGACGTATTGAAGATGCAGGCGAAGCAGAAAAAGCAGGAAGCCGCCGCACCAGAGATTCCACAGACGCATGCAGACTCGGAACCAACGCGCAGAGTGCGCCAGACGTTCCTGTTCTCTGCGACACTGACGATCCCAGAGGGCGGACGCTTCCAAACCGGCAAGAAGAAGCACCGCCACGCGCTCACAGTGCTCGAGAGCGTCATGAAGCGCGTGGGTCTGCGCGGCAAGCCTGCGGTCGTGGATCTCAGCATCGACGAGAGCGCCGCGAACGGAGCAGCGTCTGGGGCGGACATGGAGGAAAGACGAAAGAAGCAGCTGGAGAATGTGTCGCTGTCGCTGCCAGCCGGACTGGAGCTCTGCCAGCACGAGGTCTCGGACTCTACGCGCGACAGCTTCTTGTACTACTTTTTGACGCAATACCCTGGCCGCACGATCGTGTTCCTGAACGCGATTCACCAGGTACGCCGACTAGCAAGTCTGCTGACGCTGCTTAACCTGCCAGTGTTCGCACTGCACGCCGAGATGCAGCAGCGCCAGCGTCTGAAGAAGCTCGACAACTTCCGCGCGCACGCCAAGGGCATCTTGGTCGCCACGGACGTCGCTGCGCGTGGTCTCGATATCCCGAGCGTCGACTACGTGGTGCACTACCACATCGCGCGCTCGACCGAGGTGTTTGTACACCGCAGTGGTCGTACGGCGCGTGCCGAGAAGGAAGGTCTGAGTATCTCGCTGGTTGGCCCCGCGGACGCCAAGTACCACGCGCAAATCTGCAAAGTGCTGCACCGCCCCACGGGCCTCTCGGACTTCCCGTTCGACCACCGGTTCCTGCCGCCCGTCGACGAGCGCATGCGTCTGGCCAAGTCCATCAACGAGGAAGAGAACGCCTCGGGCAAGGTCAAGTCGGAGGAGACGTGGTTCAGCCAGATGGCGGCGGCCGCGGACCTCGACATGGACGACAACCTCATGCAGGAGCTCAAGTTCAAGAACGACAACAAGGCGGGCGGCAAGAAGGGTGCGCAGTCCATCGAGGCACAGCGCGCGCAGCTGAGTCGCCTGCTCGCCGAGCCGCTGCGACCGGTGGGCTCGATGCGCAAGTTCCGCCAGCTCTACCAGGAGCTCGGCACGGAGATCTCGGGCGACGGCGAGTACAAGAAGCGCAACGCGAGCGAAGACCTGGAGGCCAAGTCCAAGAAGTCGTTCAAGCGCTTCCGCAAGCGCAAATAGAGTACTAGCAGTGCGCTCCTGTGAAGACAGGGAAGAGCACCACCATACAGACGTTTATTTTGATAATGAGTTGCTAAATATAAGAGCACGCAAAGTCATTAGAATTCATTTCTCTTTTCTTCCTCGAACGAATTCATGGACTCTTTGAATCGAAGCTCGCCGCCTCCGTGCGTATGACTGACGTATCCCGTCGTTCAATCTGAAGATTCCAAGGCATGGATGGAGTTCTAGAATGCTCTCAGAATTGGTTTCTCTGACCTTCCTCAATCTTCAGGAGCTCTTAGCTGGGGGTTAGCAGTAGGTTCTCGAGATTGGATCGGGACCGTCCTCCACAGACAACAACGACAGTTCTGCGCAACAGAACGACAAGACCAACAAAGCAAGTGGGGTAGGTACAACAAATAAATTACAATAGCCACGTGGAACATCCAGGCGGATCCGAGCGCGAGACCTCGGCAACACGAGCGTAGCCCAACGGACAACTACACGCCTACGCTATCTCTCTCGCCCTCTGGTTCGCCTTGGTGCTGACTGATTGACTGACGTCCCTGCGGCCGGCTAGTGCAAAATGAAGTTGAGCGAGTGGGACTTGGGGGCCGAGTACGAGCCGTCCGAGCCTTCGTCGCTCAGCGCTCCGTCCTCGTCCCCGCCTCCGTTGGACGCGTCGTACGCCCTGCCGAGCGGACGAGGGGCGCCCATCGAGACGCCGTAGTGCGCGTGGCCTGGGTGCGGAGCCATCGGGTGCGCGCGTCCATTCGGCGGCGGGATCGGAGGGACCACGCCACCGCCGCGTCCGTTGCTGCTGTTGTAGTCACTCGGAGCGACGCGACTCAGTCCAACGCCGCGGGGGGCGTCGTAATCAATACCCCCATTACGCGGTGCCATGCCTCCACCACCGCCAATGGCAGCGGAAGCTGGTAACGCGGCGCGGAACTCGCCGCTGACGGCCGACTGTGCCTGCTTCTGCAGGAAGTCCTCCTTCATGGCCTTGAGGTCGGCGAGCGGCAGCCCCATGAACACGCCGAAGCCGTAATAGACCTTCTCGTCCTCGTTCTCCTCCGGCTCGTGCATCAACGCGCCCTCGTGCAAGACCGGCGCCTGACGCAGCGCCAAGCGGTCGTCCATTCTCGATTTCCTTCGTGCTTTTCGCTTTTTCGACTGCGTCTTTCGCTGCTTGCGTTTGCGAGTGAGGTCCAGAGTGAAAACACATGGCGCATTTTATGTTGGATTCCAGAGTACGCCACCCCGATTGGAGTCTTTTATGTAGATATCCAGAATGCGTCAAAAATACGCCAGCTTTTGGCAGCGAAACCCCCAATATGCATGTTCTTGCTGCCCAAGCCAACAGCAGCCAAATACTCCAGAGTCCGAGATGACACGTCCACCAGCGCGGACGATGCCGTGGCGAGCGCTCGTGGCTCGTGCCTGTGGCTGGAAACGCGACACGTACGTGCCGCTGACCATCGCGCTCAACAGTGAGGAGCAGCAGCGCCACGCGTGCGCCGTACCCGCCATCAACGCGGGCTTCGTGCGCAAGGATCGGCTTGAGGTGCGTGTGGAAGCTTGTGTTGACCAGTCAAAGTTGACTCGAGTAGGACTGATAATGAATGATATGGATATGTCGGTGGTTCTACTTTGATTGGACAGCTATTGGTTTCGTTTGACGACCTTTTCCAGGTGACCGACGACCAGGCGCACATGAAGCCTGCCTTTCGCTCCGTCGACGAGCGGACGCAAGGTCAGACCGGCTTTCCCTACCTGACTGACCTAGCTGACAGCTTTGCCTATACGATAATACTCTCTCTCTCACACATACCCCCCCCCCCC